>CARXXK010000001.1:95936535-96078447 GCA_949089665.1 Macrosiphum euphorbiae | reverse complement strand
AAATCGATTTTTCAGAAAATTGAATTTGGTTTTTGGTGTAACTTTAAAACAAATGACCGTAGGTACATGCAATTTTCACTGGTTGTTTATATTTGCATCTTCTATACACGATAACATTTTCAAAATATTTTGATTTATTTTGAACAGTTTAGGGACATTTTCATTTTTAGTTTTTTTTTAGTTTTTTTTCTAGAAATATCAATAAAATTTTATTTGTTGGTTGCGAAAGCTTGAAAATTTAATAGAAGGCTCCTAATATATTGTTTCAAGGGCAGATGAAAAATATTAAAAATCCTTAGTCACAATTTTTTTTATAAGCATTTAAAGTTCAAAAATTGACAAAATATGGAAAAATCACGAAAATTAGCAAATTATTTTGAGTTAAGAATTCGTAAAAATTTTTCTTTTTAAATCTAAGATTTGAAAATCTAATACAAGATTACTCATAAGATTGTCTACCTTTATCAATAAAAAAATCTCTACCGGAAAGTCAAATTAAATTTTTATGAGCGTTTGAAATTCAAATTTTTACAACATTGGATATTCACTCGATTTCTCATGTGGCAATTTCCTTTTTTTGTTGTAATTAAAAAACGAATTACTGTAGATACATGAAAATTTCACTGAATGTTTATATTAGCATTTCCTATACACCATACAATTTTGAAAATATTTTGACTCTTTTTGAGCCGTTTACGGACATTTTCAGTTTTCAATTTTTTTAGTTTTTTTTTTCTATAAATATCAATTAAGTTTTATCTGTTGGGCCAAAAAGTGTAAAAATTTAATACAAGGCTCCTGATATATTGTTACAATATTAGTTGAAAAATATTAAAAATACATAGGCACAATTTTTTTTTATAAGCATTTTAACATCGAATTTTGACAGAATTTTTCAAAATCTCGAAAATTATTAATCATCGTAATTAATAAATTATAAAATGTTCAGTTTTTATAGCTTAGGATTGAAAATTTAAAACAAGATTCCACGTAAGTAGTTAATTCTCTTACCGAAAAATCTAAAAAATATACAATCACAGTTTATTTTTATAGTCATTTTATTTTCAAATTTGGACGAAATTACATATTAAAAAACCTAGTTATTTTGTTGTGATTATATAATATTATTCGTGGGTACCTACTTGAAACTTCTAAAGTTTACTATTATATATATATGATAGTATCAGGGTTTGTTGTTAGTGTATAACGTGTTATAAGTACCTAATGGATATTGTGATAATGTGATATGATTAATTTGGAATTTATTATAGGTCAATTTTTTTTAATACCATAGATATGTATATAATTTGTCTTAACCTAGACTGACATACCGTCTTCGCTCAGAATCGTTTTTCTTATACAATGATATTGTATCATTGAATTCAAATTTAATAGCATCAATTATACAGTGACCCACTTGTAACCTACTGTACAGCAGAGCGACATCCACTTACCCACCTTTTTTTATTTATTATTATATTCAATTATATTATCATAACAATAATTGTTCATGAACCATATTACGACTATATTTTGGTATATAATTATGGTTTTATTATTGTACAGTTGTACACATACAATCGAATTAAGATTGTAGTTTATTCGCATACTTATAGGTACTTGAACATTGAGATAGCAAGCAAAGTTTATTCTTATAAATCTACTAATAGGCTAATAGCTATTTTACTAAGTCAAGGATAACGGTAGGTACTTACTTAATATTTGTTTCAATACCGTTTGTAGTTTGTCAAGGTTAAGCTGAATTTTCCAGGTTAAAATTTCACAGCATTATTTATACATGACGTAATTTACTTATGAAAATTAAGATAACCTTTTAAATCTTATTCTCATAATCTATTCAAAAAAAAAAAAATAACTTGATATTCGTGGCCTTACAATTTTTTTTTTTTAAGTTTCTATAACATTTGGTGTTGAATAATTACTGGAAAACCCTGGTACAAATTCTCTAATAACTCAATAAGTTGACACTCTATGTCTCTATACTACAAACGCTTCCACGCAAAACTCCAATCCAACCCGAACCAGTTCATCTGGGAACTAGCCTTATCAACATTACCAGGGAACCTGACCAGATGACTCAAGCGGAACTGGTGCCGTGACTTATAAATTGTATAAACTGTAAATAATTGTAAATGCAAATGTAAAGCCACCCGTGTCTCTAATGTGAGACTTTCTGCCATGTCCTTATTTACTCTTAGTTTCTAATTCCCCCATAACTATTGCTTGTGGTACACATATATGTATAGATTGTAATATTTAAAAAAAAAAACATAAAAAAGTATTATAAAATAAAACTGAACTCAAGTTTGGGAACTGACAATATTGTTATATAAGTACCGTCTGTGGATTAAAAAGCTCTAAAAAAAATTGAATAATTAATAATGGCTCAATCAATTATTGATGACTCAATATTATTGACATAAGAATAAAAATTAAAAATTAAAAAAACCGGCCAAGTGCGAGTCGGACTCGCGCACGAAGGGTTACCTATGGTAAAATAATGAAAAATATTTTGTATAACAATACGGACATTATTATAAATTAGTTTTCAAAATATAAATATAAATATTGTTAAATATGGTACATTTTATTTCTTTAATTAAGGTTGCTATTTTTGGATATGAATAATAAATTATAGCGAGTAAATATTATAATATATACTTAGATCTGTCATTTGTTATAGGTACTGTAAATAAACGAGTTCAATGTTCATATACTATAACAATATAATGTATAATAAAATAAATGTATGACATAATTGTAAATGCTAAATAATAATGCATTTTTACTGATATAAAATTTAAATTAATGTACTTTCCCACGTTTTATCAAATAAGTAAACAAACGAAAAATATCGATAAATATACCAATTAATTTAAATATTCGTTGTCATACTATTATTACGCATTACTCGAATTCTGTTAACGATTAAATTCTTGAGACACAACTGATAACGGACTAATTCCAAATTCCAAGATGACGAAACACTCTTTATCGATCGATCCATTAGTGACCGGAAAATGAGCAACGTTTCTAATCATTCAGTCTACTCATCGTATCCAAGATACACGCAATACGTTCCACGGTGTACGAGAGGATTAATAACAATAATTTGCGTCATCCAAATATCGAATTCCAGTTTTGTGGGAATGTTTAAGGTGTTTTTGGGTGGCCGATTCAAAACTGAAGTAAGACTTAAGTCCACTGATGAGTGTCATTGCGCTGTGATCACGGAAATAGAATATTATTTATACTCGTGACGGTAGCTATAAGCATGACGGACGAAAGTTGGATCGACCAAGACAAAACCAAAAGTTACGAATTTCTTCTTGGTAAGTGACGCTATTTAATTTATTCTACACGCCCGTGATTAGGTTTGATAATGATATATATTGATAACTTGTTCATTGCGGTCTGTAGAACGTATGGCCGGAGGAAGAATGGCTGTATACATTAAGAAGTTCGAAATACTCCAAAAAGAGACAGCCAACTCGATCATGCTCATCGATTGCGTGCCAGTCATCATGGACCTGATCACTTGCGATCTGAATGTGGACAAAGCGTTACGACAGTCGTTGCTCCGTAGTCTTGTTCAAAGTCAGTAAAACTATTTTTTAAATCAGAGAAACCTCTGCTGTATAGTTAAGTTTGAGTGTCCCTCGTCACTCATCAGTTGTAATTTGAGGGAATGTATTAAGTATTTGTTACTTTTGTCCAATCCCCTTCCTAGAAGTAACTAGATTACGTTTTTTATCAGAAACCACCCTCAAAGTCGAATATTCAAAACAATTTTGCTGCTCATAGAGGTGACATAGGAAAAAAATACATCATTAAAATACCAATTATCCATTCATCGTTTCACAACACGCTCAGAATCTAAAATTGTAAAATACATTAAAGTCAAAATAAAACACCAGTTCTACATGGAAAAATAACTGTTTATATATTATTGTAGTGGTTGTTTCGTCGGAAAATGTTGTGCAAAAGCTCTCGGCCGCTTGGAAAACGGATGTACTGTTGGGAAACCTGGTCCGAGTCATGCGTGAACACGTCTTGACTCAATACAAACATTATCAACTATACACGCACAACGTGGTCACCGTGATGAAGTGTTTGGCACAAGTCATGTGAGTACAACGAACAGCGTGTGTGATTTAGAACTGCTACGCGTTTTAAATCAACTTAGATAAATACCCAAAATACCCCCCCCCCCCCCGGGTTTCCATATACTGGTATGTCTTATACAAAATAAAAATGTAATATTTACACCCTGTAGTGTAAAATATTATGATCCGTGATTTATGATATACTACCTACCTACTTGTTTTTCATTCGTAAATCGTAAATATAAGTACGATAGTTTCCGAGGTTATGCAGTTATGCTATTATGATGGACAGTTTCCTTACCACAAATAATAAAACAATATAATATAAACATATACCATACATCTTTCTTATTGTAACTATTGTGTACTTACATATTGTTATATTCTTTAAAATCGGAAAAATAAATATATGATGTTCACAATATTAATGGTTCTATCGTGATTTTTCCGACTCGATTTTCGTAACAAATCTGTTGTTTGGTATATTTTGCTCAAAAGTGCGCATCGACGAGTGCCAAACGTTTATATACATTTGACGCTTGTTTAATGGCAATACTAATAATAATATGCAGGTACTAGTATAGTATAGTACCAATGTAGAAATTTACATATTATAGTATTATGCTATTTTAATTCCGGGAATAATATAGTAGTTTATTTTATTTATATTATATTAATTTATTAAAATATTAAATATATAGGTAGGTATAGTTCTTTTTTTCTTCTACCTATTACTCTTTTTTTTTAGTATCCACATAATATGTACTATCACTTACTAATTACTATTAAACATTGGCTGATTATAATCTGTCCATAAACTTTCAAATTTATTCCATTTTCGAGATTGGGCATTTATTATGTCCACGTACAATATTCTTGGAACATGCACCGCCGTGCGTCGTAAAATTCCCACAGATGGAATATTATAATATTTTGAAAGCACAAGTTCGTATGTGATAAATTAAATGAAACGCAATTTATATTTATGCCCGATAAAGGTAATAAAATGTTGTTCAAATTTAAACGTACATTATAATCATGTGCAAAAAATCACATTTCGTATGCATTATAACAGTGAAATAACAAAAACAAATATTACATATAGTGAAGTTGAAGTCGTTTTGTAATATACCGCTACTACCTATTTCTTATTATGTTTCGACCGGGTAGTAGAATTCAGCTATTATTTCATACACGAGGTATTTTATTGACTTGGTTTTATATTTTTTATAGGAAAAACAACAAAGCTAAAGAAAATAAGCTCATCCAGACCACGTATCTAGTGGGTAAGGACAGCTGCACTATGTTGGATGTTCTTCTGAAACCCATGCAGTATCTGGTAAACATGAATAAAATGTTTAACGATTTAGGATTACTGTTGCTGAACACCGAGGACACGGACTATGTAGGCGAAATAAAGCGTTATTTGACTCAGGTATGCACCTGTAAAAGTTTTTGTTATAGATAATACATACTTGATCAACAAATAAATACACTATAATATTATATTTGTATTATATTTTTCATAATCATGTACCTGAATTTTGAGATTTGGCTTTTAACTTTCCAAATAATTCGGCACCTAAATATCACAGTTACCCACATTAACTCGTTGTCTTGTTGATATTAATAGGTTTTCAACAAGATTCAGAGCAAACTCGATCTTGTGTCAGAAATTATTGATCAAATTGTCAAACGATATGAGAAACGGTGCGAGAAAAACAAATCAGCAGACGAAAAATGGAAGAATTTAAAGTGAATTTTTTACTATACATTTTCACTCACAACTATTAATTATTATCATTATAATATTATATGAATGTAAGCTATTTTATTGTTGTTTCAGAGAAAAACTAAGACAAATTTTTGAAGCCACCATTGTTGCACCTTGCTCGTTTACATTCAACTTATATTTAAATTACTATTTTCCTAACGAAGAACACGTCAATGAGTATTTGAACACTTTAATTAAAACATAATAACTAATAAGGTATTATAATATTATATAGTACATTTTTTTTATTGCTTATACAATGCAGATTACTTCTACTATTGTACATTTCAATTTTTAATAGAATTTATTTCTGTTTAATAAAATATACACTCAATTAAATTTTTTAAATCGACAAATTTGAATAAACGGTCATTTTTTTATACTACCTACTATTATTTTGTCAAATTAATCATTTTGTATGACTTATTATATTCTTACAATTTTTATACTACTTTACTACTTAGAAGGCAAGTAACCTTCATGAATTATCTTGTATTTTTATATTTTTGTATTTTGTGTTTTTATTTTTTTTTTTGTTTATGGCAACATGGGTTTCACTTTTATATACTTTTATATTTAATAATTAATTATTTTTTAAATGTTCATTTTTATATTTTTATTACTTTTTTATAATATGTTAGTACAATTTGAAAGTGTTTAATTTTAAGTTTAAGTTGGTTAACGAAAAGTAACTGCATGTATTTTTGCTATCGGTAGTAAACGATTGACGTAGGTATTAGTACAATATCTATAACACATGTTATTTGTGTTTATTATTTTTTTTTTTAATATATGATAATTATTATGGCATGGGGATGGGATATTAATTTAACAACGTTCTGTTATAAATTATAATTAAAAACTATTAAATATTAGATATGTGTTAATTTTTGTGTCTATTTACCTATATAAATATATAATACCTAGAACATTTTGTAATAAATTATAATCAACAACTATTAAATATTAGGTTTATGTTAATTTTTGTGTCAATGTACCTATGTAAATATATAATACCTAGGTTTACTAAATTATGATCTCATTTTTTACTAAAATGTAATTATTACTAATTATAGGGTTTGCTTAATTTATTTTGTAAATTATCAGAGTCGTTTTAGATTACGGATGATTGATTAATTAATTATTTAAATGTTTGATTTATGTAGGTTAGTAATGATGAACATATTTTTTTCTGAAAAAACTTTTTATAAGTAGTAGACAAAACTAAATTCATGAACTTGGCCCACCCACTTAAGCTTAACCCAATTTACTCTAAAGGTATGCCAAAAGTAGCATTTAATTAGCAAATAATATCAAATTGCTTTTTAAATTAGCAAATAATTTCTTCATATTTGTATATACTTAATTCATTTTTAATTAGATGCGGGTCAAGTTAAAGGGGCGAATGTGCTTCAAAAAATGATTCGGTTTTCAATCTTGAGGATGGTTTCTGCTTTTACAATTTGTATGTCTCCATCAAAGTTATTACTAATCATTAGATAAATCGGATGCTAAATTATTTTTTATGGAGGATCTTACTGCGAATAATAGATCGATAGATCAGATAACTATAGGTATATCGATAATTTTTAGAAAAAAAAAATATGGTTGAATAAGCACAATGAACAATGATTAAATCGTACCATCAATCTGTAGTAATCCAAAATACTTTGCAGTGATGCTCGAATGGTTTTTTTAAAACCATGTCCGAATCGTAGTTTTCCATCAGCTTCGCGATCTTAAGTAGTTTTTTATTAGTGAAACACGAATGAAGGTCAGGTTATACTTAGGCGTGTGTAGTAACACACTCGCGCGCAACACCTATTTCATATTTTACACGTCAGATTAGATCTCAAACGTCATAATACGGCGTATAACATATATAACAAATTATTATTATTTACCGCCTATATGTGTAATAGGCGTATAGGTACTGCACACCAAACACGTCACACAAGCATTTTTTTTGTAATGCATAATATTCTTTCTTTCTTTTTTTAAAGTTTTATTTTTTATTAACAATCTGTATTTACATAGTACAATGAGTACAAATTGGAGGGGGATTATTGACGTGAAGGGGAAGTCGCCCATTGACGACACCCCATGTGAAAGTACCGATATAATATTCTACATAATATTATATATTATGTGATGTGTATAGACTGTTTTCGACCGTTTTTCATTTATCGTATACGTATATAGCATATTAGGTTCCTATATTAAGTATCATACGGTGACTTAAGTTGCAACTGATAGCTGGTAAGCGTGTTTTAGGGAGGTTGTAAGAACATAATAATACATATATTATAATATAATAGGATATTTTAAAACCTATAGTATAACAGAATTTAGAATTTAGAAATTAATTTATTCTAATAAACATTTTAACTACTATAAGCTTATGGATTTCTGTAATAAGTAACTATTTCTAAATAACACATTACACATAAGTACAAGCCGTGAATAATAATAATATTGTGTATCTACCTATATATTATTAAAATATTTAAATATGTGATAAAACTAGGTAGGTGTAGAAGGACAAATGTTTGTTTTTAATTTGCCTTTATGATGTTATTATGCGTTAATTTTTAATAAATAACAGTTCAACACAAAATTAATTTAGGTTGGTTCTGAGAAAATATACCAAACAGCTTATTCAGTTTAAAATAATGATTGCGTCAACTCTTCATTACATCAACTATCAAGTGTAATAACTCAACTGGAAATTGCAAAATTGTTATATTTATATTACCTATATTCACAAGGTAGAGGTAAATTAGGTAAACTAGCACTTACATTAAAATACAAATATATATATATTATATATATATGTATAGGCATGGACCTAGGTATATTTTAATTGGTACAAAATAGCAACATTAATCAAAAACACGGTTACAGATAAGAAAATAAAATAATTTATACATATTTTATACGGGTTGTAGAAAACTAAAAATGTCATTAAAATGATTTCAATCGTAGTAAATAATTATAAAATAACACGCCAGCATGTCTGTTTAAATATCTTATATACAAGTACCTATACAATATTTTATACCTATTTTGTTCTGTACAAAATATGCATATAAGCTGATATCGTTTGAATGTTTGATATTTTCGAAGGTTTACATAGGTAAATAGGTATACTTATATAATATAAACAACTTGTCAAAAAATGTTTCATTTATGTTGATTTATATTGTATATAATGTGATGTGTTATATAATATAGGCTGTTGGTGGGAATCTCGAGACAATCAAAAATTCATCGAAATAACCTCGGCTTAATATATTATTTTAAGCCCCTTCTTGTTGTGTTTTGTTCGTGAAACTGACCAGATATCTTTTCCGGGGCTGTAAACGAGTTGTGTCCCAAATTCTGAATTGCGTCCCTATGTTTTTTTCGGGTTACACGAATTGTGTCCCTCAGTTTTGTTCGCGTTACACGAATTGTGTCCTTAAGTTTTTTTCGGGTTACACGAATTGTGTCCCCCAGTTTTTTTCGGATTACACACAAGTTTGGTCTAACTAATATAAATAAAAAGCAAAAATAACTAAACAAATAATTTTAATAATATTTCATATAAGGCAAACACTTAGATAAAACAATTTTTATAAATTCACATTGAGTAATTTTTTTTTTTATTAAAATATTAAAAGTAGGTAAGTTAGGTATATCTTATATAATATTATATTTAACACGAAAAATTAGTATAAAAGACGTCATATTATTATAGTAAAAATTTTAATCTAACAATAATTTATGTTGTTTCGTCTAATTGATAAAATATAAATAAAAAGCAAAAATAACTACATTAATAGTTTTTATAAAATTACATACTAGGCAAAAATTTAAATGATACCGTTTTTATAAATTTGAATTTTATTACTGAATTTTATTCAGTACCTAAATATCTTATAAAATATATATGTTGGTATATTTTATACAACATTGAAATGGAAAAATTTATCGAATCGAATTTATAAAAACTTTTGTTTCAATTAACGAAATAGCATATTTTTAAACTTCATAAAACAGTTAGAATACAATTCGTATTATCGGGACACAACTCGTGTACCCCATTTTTATGATTGGGACACAACTCGTGTACCCCACTTTTATCATCGGGACACAACTCGTGTACGAGAAATTTGGTCGGGAAACAACTCGTTAACTGCGTTTTCCGGAAACATATTATTATAGAGGGGGGACCCGTTTTTTAAAGAGTTCACGGAACAGCTAATAAATTTATTTTAAGTCAGTGAGAGTTGTTTAAGTTTAATTATATTTCATCAGAGGTTATACTCAATATAATTACTCAACTAGAGTCTAGAGCTGATTTCGGTCATTATTTAGTTGCGGGGACGCAGGGTTATCTATACTGAAACTTAATTTATGTCCCATGTCAGGCCGCCGTAATCGAATCAACTGGATAGCAAAATACTTATGTCTACTCATAAAAATGTATATAGGTTCACAAGTTATACCTATGCCAAAATTAATTTTTAAGTAGGTATTTGTCTAGATATCCCAACTAAAATATTATGCGAAACTTTTCCAACTGTATTAGTATGTTATTGATATTATTTTGATCAGCCCTTCTCGTAGTATGTTATGTCTTTCTACTTTATAATACCTAGTCCGGTATCTTGTATACCCTAAATATCTGGACCAAGTGCAGGTAAATAAATGATGGTTTATGAGAGTAATGAGACGAAATTTGTAAAGAAAAAACCATGGCACACTCGATATTTTTAATCTTCACGTGGATCTATGAATCATAAATATATTTTTGTTAAGAAGTAACCACCATGACAACGAAAACCTTACGAAAAATCGGTTAGAATTATTGTATCGTGTATCCAACTCAAAACATATTTATGTTAATATATAAAATATGTTACGTGCTGTGATTTATATTAAGTACTATTACGAAATTTAATTTGAAAAATAGTTCTCGAAACATAATGGTATATCGGATTACCAAACGAGTTGTATAGGTATAGTTAACATATTATATTTCATCAAAAAATTGTGTTTGTTAAACAACGAGCTGTATAATATCGATACAGCATAATATTTGATTTTCAATGGTGTTGCAACTGCATATTATGTGGATAAAACACATATGTATAAATGGACGGATTCACGGATGGCACTATAAATTCCAATAGAGTAATCTCAACTAATAACTCCGATGAGTTATATTCTTGAACGATAATAATCAGCCTTGGAAAATCTATAGAATAATAATATGCATAGTGTATAAAAATTAGTAATTATATGTGCAGTAATTTACTGAAAATAAATAACATTTAAATATCTATTTGTTTGTATAGTATAATGCGTGGTAATTATTATCGAGTTGATTATTGGTTATTAATCACATATTATACTGCACTCGCGTACCTATAGTATATATTAAAATACATAGTACTTATATACGATATTATAGTTATCTGTTGAAATCACTCATTCATTATACTATAATAATTTTATGTATCGGTGATATACTGATATTAAACGAACGTAACGGTAAAAGTTAGCAACGACTACGTCATGATTTAAAGATACTTATTCGGTATTCCAATGTTCCAGCAATTATCAACGTATTTGAAATATTTAGCATTCGAAATTACCGAAGATATTTAAAAACTAGCTCCAGTGTATTTTAATTTCGTGTGTTCACTACTTGTGAATTGTGTGTATGTATTATTTATTTATTTAATGGGCGTGTTGCTCAACAGTATAATTTTAACAATAATTTATATCAGTTCACAGAAAAACAAAATCTTAATTTATCGACTAAATAATAAAAAAATTAATTATATATAGGACATAGGAACTTGCACAATTTATAATAATTATAATTTATAAAAAAAAAGTGAGGTACTTTACTGATACGCATCATGCGAACAATATTGCAAGATAATTCATTCTATATAATTAGTATTATGAACAACAACGACAAAACGAGAGTAATGTCTTGTGGAACGAGAAGGTACTTTAAAATTTATTAGAGAAAGGAGAGAATAGGAACATCAACACTTCCATTAACCAGCTTCCGCTGCAAGAATACCAATAATTAATTAGCCTTAGATTATTTATTAGTGGACAGATATCAATAATCATGCTTAGGGATATGCATGTAAAATTTTTAATTTAATCACTACGGTTGAAGATGGGTAAGGAAATATATTGTGTAAATATATGAGGAATAAATTATAATAGCATTCGAAAAACGATTCTGAGTGTAATAAATTAGCTTAAAATCGCTTGAATTTTTCTAAATTTTTCGATCACTATATAAAATGTAGTCTTTCCAAGCTTAGTGAACTTATTATATGGCGTGGAAGACGGTATGGGGTGAGGGTGGATATTGGAACTAACGAACCAACCACAGTGGCGTACCTAGACTATTGTCACAGTTTTTACAGGGATGTGAAATATTTTGTTTATCCCTAAAGCATTTATATAAATCATCCCTTACAATATAATAAAACAGATTTGATACTCACTTTATATAATATCGAAGACTAAAATGTTATTATTAACTCAAATAAAGACATTAGAAGCATATAATATATACTTATATATGAATAGGATTTCATTATTTGTGATATTGACATATTGTATAATATAAACATTTTGTTTTATTATAATTTATCAAGTGGGTGTTGTTTTATCGAAAGCCACTACCTATTATACCAAACAGCTTAGATTTTGCCATTCAAAACAGCACAGCTGAACAACACATTCAAAATAACTCGTGTCGGTAAACGCTATAATATAATACTGATATAGCGATATTCATTTAAAAATGTGTCACCACAAAAACAATATTGTGTTTGATTTTTTCCAGCTTTATTTTCGGGTCTCCAAACGTAAATATCGTAGCGCGTCGTGATAAATTATAGTGGATAAAACTCGTTTTAATCATCACACTGCAATAGTATAATATTATACGTTATGATTGTGCGTATAAACAAATGTCTGAGTATTATTAAATTCAATATAACTTAGCATTTATTCATGATATCACATCTTTATAGTGCTTAAATATCTTATATTTTTTTTACTTAGCCATTTTTACATGTAGGTTACGAAGGGTTTTGTTGAGATATCACTAATTGTACTCATCAATGCAAATGATGATAAGGTATCTATATTTTTATCTATATATATATATATTGTCAGTGGCGTAGCCATGATTTTTTTTAGGGGGGGGGGGTTATTTTTGTAATAAAATGTAACTTGTGGAGGATTTCACACTTCCTGAAATGTACTCATAAATTGTTTAATAAATTAGAATATACTTTTAACTTTTAAATATTTATTTAAATAATTTTTTTCTTTTTTTACAAATAGTATTAAATAACATATTATGTTTTTAAACAGTCTAATGCGGCGGACTCTTTCTGGCCATATTTTCAATAACTTCTTCAACTGTTACTTTACCATCACGGTGAATATTCATAATGCTAACCGTTCAGTCTATTTTCAGTTATTGTGTTCCTGAGATATGTTTTCAACCGTCTAAGTGTTGAAAATGATCTTTCACTAGTAGCAGTGGTAACTGGTAAAGAAGCTAAAATATTTAAGAGTGTGTATATTGAAGGGTATATGTTTTCGTTACATTCGGCTAAAGCAGATACAACATTTGTTATGGGTTTTGATTTTATTTGCTGTTTCCATAATAAAAATTCCCCCAAAGCTGAATGGACATTAGCTTCAATATCAACTTCATAGGTTTAAAACATTCATCACTATTTTCTTTATCTTTCACCAAACAAAGAAAATTACTCAAAATTGATTTGTGTGCTAAAAATCTGTCATTCAATTGTTGATTAAAACTATCCAAAAAAGGAATATATAAAGAGACTCTATAATATGACTCAGCCGAATCTGTGATCACATTTGTTCTATGCTCTTGTTTGTTTGCTAACCTAGGGACTTTTATATTGATATCAAACTTTTCAGATTAGAAACATCCAAACATGTGTCCATGTATTTTATAATGATAATATTGTTCTGTGATAATATTCATATTGATAACAACTAGACCGCAGAACAGTAGATAAATCTACAACCATGGTAAATTAATAATAAAATAATTGAATGATAATGATTATTATCATCAGTGCAGTCGATAACGTAAATTACACTATATGATGGTGTAGTGTAAATATTATCTGCACGAATGCAATTATAATACGACACTGTGTGCACTATTTAAGATAAAGTTTATCTTAAACCGTGGTAGTGTGTGAATACGGCATAACAGAATACATTTTACCACGACCAAAATATGATTGTATTCCTATATTATAAACATTATATTTTTGATATAAATATGGTTTTAACACCCCCCCCCCCCTTGGCTACGCCACTGTATATTGTATATTGTATAAAGTACGGACAACAATATTGCTTGCGTAAATACTGAGTGAATATTGATTATTTACACAATTATCTAGGTATAAGAACGGTAATATTGTTTATAGTAAGGTAATTTTGTCATATTTTCCTCGATGACTAGATAACAAACATTGGCAACGCCATTGCTACGACGACGACGATGAAGACTACCGGGATTCTGAATTTAAAATAAATTTGCATTAAAAAGTTCACACTTTTTCATTTATAATTTGATTTCTAAACGTACGATTTTTATGGTTTTTACAAAAGAACATTCTACACAATATTTCTGATGTTTTGGAGTTTACTAGGAGTTAATTGATGTATTAGAAATTTAGTTATGTCGTGTAACAAATTTACCCGTATTTCACACAATATAGGCAACTCTCCTGCTTCGATATAATATACACACACGGGGTCGTACATTTTTTTTTTTTTTAGCTCTCTCCACGACCATGGCGCTGGATATACATATATTATGCTCTGACAATTTTCGTCTTACACATTATATAATATAATCGTTTCATTAAATTATACCGGATCGATCATAATATATCGATGAAATACCTAAGCGATTTAAATAATAATAGTAATAATAAAACAGTCCAACGACGTCACACCCAGATAATTTTGATTCTCCGTTAGCCGAGTAATAAATCTATAATTCGATGGCAGTAGTAAACTATTGCGGGCGGGAATAATTTAAAAAAACCGTCTTAAGACGCCAATGCCGCCGCCGCGCCTAAAGCGGTCTATTCTGTAACGATATTTTTACACGACGCTTGTGTGGTTATCGGTATAATGAGACTAAATTGTGTTCCGTATAAATAACATATTATAATACTATATCGTTATACTATGTGTTATATTATACAAACATATTGTGTACAATATATAGGTCAGCGGTATCTGTACGTTTTTGGAGGTTTTCACCAAATCCTTAATGTTGTCACTTGTCCACCGCCAGTTATAAAAACGTCCACAGCAGCGTGATTTGGTGAGAAACACTCACGGACATTATCTCGTGTGTTGT
Organism: Macrosiphum euphorbiae; assembly: GCA_949089665.1. Taxonomy (NCBI): domain Eukaryota; kingdom Metazoa; phylum Arthropoda; class Insecta; order Hemiptera; family Aphididae; genus Macrosiphum; species Macrosiphum euphorbiae. The sequence goes on along the minus strand of CARXXK010000001.1, from coordinate 96,063,092 downwards.
TTTAGTAGTATAATAATATATATAGTCTAATAATTAATTATATTTTAGCCTTTGATTAAATTGAGGGGATAAAATGCCAAAACTTACTATAATCTTTATTTTTAACTTATTTCAGAAATAACGAAAAACCAATAAAAACAAATTAATAACAGACTTCTCATATTTGGAAATTTTGGGTGGCATAATTAAATAACAGACAGTTGAAAATAATTTGATACTTAATAGGCCAAATTCTAAGCAGACCGACGAATATATCAGTTTTACAATGATATCATTTTTTTGGTGCTTGAAGTTTCCTTTAAAGTGGCAAAACAAATACTTTAATCTTCAACTTTTGGGGTGGTTTATTGTAGAAAATTGTATCTAGTTGGTACTTTGAGAAAGTCAGTAGTTAGGATTCCGAATACTTTTCAAAATAACCAAGAAAAATAAAAAAAAAAATACAGAAAAATACGGAAATACCAATCTATGTTTGTAACACAGAAAGCTAGACAAATTAATACAACGTTTTTAGTAAGTTATACTTTCATCATTTTTTAAATTTCTAAAATACATAAGCTTTATTTAGTTTTTATAATGATTTCAAGTTAAAAATTTGATATATACTGATTTTGGTACATATTCCATGTTTTTCGTTGGTTATTTTTTTATAAAGTTGGTAAAATAATAATAATAATAAAAATTGTAGAAGAATATAGAAAAATGTATTTTTGTATCTTGAATCCGATGAAAATAAGTTTGTTAAAATCTATCAATTATTCTTTGAATTATAAACATGTGCAACTTACTTTTTGATTGATCCTCGTCTAACCAATTCCTTTTAAAGTCATAAACACTTTTGGGCCCGAGGTGGATCATACCGATTAAGAAATAAATACATTTAGACTTCATAAGAACAGCTATAGGAATTACATTATTATATTAATATATATAATAGTAATTACTACATTAACAATAATGGTGTGAGTGTGTGGATGAAAATCGATTTAAGCCGACTTAATAATATTATATATATTTACATCTATAACTAGGTATATGCCTATATGTATGCAAGGTGGCTCACCGAGCATGCTCGCCACCATTTTTTTCATTTAAATGAATTTATTCAAATTCTGATTTTTTTAATTTTTAAGAGAATGTCAGCGTACTATTTGTTTTCTCTTTATGACCTACCCGCACCATATCAGATTTTACGTTCACAATATAATGATTATAATCATAATAATTTCTAAAGTTAGAGTGAAATTACCTCTTATACAATTTAAAGGTAAGATTATTATTTAAGGCATCTTATAGGCGTTTTATTATATTTTAATTTTAAAGCTAGTATATTAAGATGTACAAGCAATTTACAATTTTAAAATACACATGACACGCTTTGACATACAAATATAATAAAACGCCTATGCGATAATAATCTTACCTTTAAATTGTATAAGAGGTAATTTCACTTTATTTTTAGAAATTATTATGATTATAATCATTATCGAGAACTTAAAATTTACCATGTTGTGAGTGGCTTAGAAAGAAAACAAATAGTACCCTGACATCCTCTTAAATATACTTAATAAATACCATAATATATTGAAATTCTTGATTAATTTATTGTCTTAGTCTTTCAATATACACCTTAATATTGGTCTTGGTCTTTCAATATAGGTACACCTAAATATTGGTCTTGGTCTTGGTATTGCAGACTCAGTCTTGGACTTGGTCTTGGTCTTACGTAAGACTCTTGCAAGACTCTTGATATTTTCACAAAATATATAAAAAAAAATTTTAATACCTGTTATAGCTGTGTGTAGGTTTTTTGCTATGATATATTCTAAGACGAAACTTATCGATTTTGGGAAAATAAAATAATTTTTCAGTAATTGTTAATTAGTATGAAAAAACTATGTTATTTTGTAATATTAATTTCCATTATATTTTTAATCTATTTTTCAATAATTCGCCATTTCCTCGAATACTGATAAAATTTCATAACAGTACAAATAATTATTATTTTCCTTATAAATTATTAGTTAATGGAATCTAGATACACTATGTTTTCGGAGAAAAAAAAAAATTTTCAAGACTACAAGTCTTGCAGTGATGGTCTTGTTTTGGTCTTGGTCTTGCATCTTCGGTATTGGTTTGGTCTTGTTTTTGCTAGACCAGTATCATCTTGGTCTTGCAGCAAGAGTCTTGCGAGACCGCAAGACCAAGACCAATTTTCATCATCACTAGTTAAATACAATTTTATGCGTATCCGATGAAATATAATATAATAAACGTATGGTGTCATATTATTATTATTATTATTATTGTTATTATTACAAATAAACGTCCTCCTCGGTTACAGTGAGGCCATCGAAGAAACAATATTTTCAAAAAAAAAAATTAGGTTTAAACTAAATGGTTTTTAAATGTTTGATACAGATTTGATAATATTAAGGTATTTGAATAACATGATTGAAGAAGATGGGTTGGGACTAAAAATTTCGTGGAGGTGGGTGGAGGATACGATTTCTTCCCTTTTTAGTTACCTTTTAATTACTGCATTCGGTTAGCCACAGTCGTGTTGCATAAGGCAATTCTCCCTTGTCATCAGATGACCATAGGTTATTATTAATGTGTGTCCTTATTCAAAACGGTATATATATTAGTTTCTTGTCTTCTGATGATATATTCAAGAGAGGGGGGGCATGGGATAATGATTGATCTTCTGGTTTCATTTAATTTAGTAGTTATTTTTTGTCACTTCTTTGCCAAATGTTTAGAGTAAGGTTTTTATTACTTTTTTAACGTCTATATAGATATGAGAGACTGTGGATGGATATGGAATTAAATAAAAATTGTGAGAGTTTTTCCGAAATGTCAGCTACATTGATGTCGGTTATGCTGTTGTGACCTGCCGGGATATCCACACAAAAAAGAGAGTTGTTTGTTTTTATATGAGCGTGCAGCAACTAAAATGTTTTGTATAGATACCTATTTCTTGTAATATCGGTCAAATGGTGAGTGTTTTTGTATTAGTTATAAACTTATAGAGCACTCAGTGAGTTACTATAATATTATTATAAGTCACAGAGTAGGTACATAATATTTGCATAATACCTACACCTAAGATAATGTAATAAAAAATAGGTATAGCCGGAGGTAATAATATGGCGCGCGTGTGTAATATTATATTATGTATATATGACCGTGGTAAAACTGCTCGTAAACAATTAATGTAACTACATACGAGTTTACATAAAACATTAGCAGCGTAATCAGTGTATAACACTAAACAAGTAGTTCATAGTAATTATTGTGTTTACTTTTTTTATACTTCAACGCGTAGGTATACCACCGTATACCTTAATATTATGTGTATAGTCGGACGCCCTGATAGCATCAGCCGATCCTACGTTGAGTCAAACGATTATAGAGTCAACTTGGTCAACATTATACTATCATATTTTAGAATATTATTAAACGTAAGAAAATGGACATTACTCTGAAGTTGGGTAAATTCTGAAATGGTTTATACGTTATACCAAAATTACCATGTCTAATAGGGCATTGAATATAAACGTCTGGGTCCAGTACTAATATATTATAGTTGCGGATATACCTAAATGCTAAAAGGGCTATTCCAATTTGTTTTCTATGACTCCAAATTAAAATTAAGGTAAGATACATGCAAAAAGATACTTAATACAAGCCGTCGATCAAAACCGCATACTTACCATTCATCACCACGTATTTTACACCGTTCAAAACAGCACACATTTGATTGACAGTTCAAAATTAAACATTTCTTGTTATTAAATATATCGTCATAAAACTAATTTATTATAGTATATAATTTTATAATTATTTTAATATTAACTAAAAACTATTTTATTTCTTATTAATTCAATATAATATAATAAGAAAAAATAAATTGTTTCATGAATAAAAAATAATGTTTAGATTGGAATAAATTGACATCCTATTTTGCCCACAATATTTGTTAAAAGTTATTTTATTATTTATGCTACAGCATCAACTACTTGGTTATTAGCTTATAACAAAATAAATATTAGTTGCATATAAATAACACAACGGTTTCCTTAGATTAAGTTGTGCATATCAATAAGTTTTAGAAATGTGATGATTTTTTTGGTGTTGGATTGGTTTGGGCTAAGGGCTTCGAAGAGGTTGTCAGACATTTGTAATATATATTATACTTATATAGTTCACATAATTACATAATATATCATATTAATATATGTTAATCGTTTTCCATTTCGTTTTAAAGCTCTAATCCGAATCACGTGAGAAAGAGAGTGCATTGCAATCGTTTTATACAATATAAATGTTGTGGGTACGCCTGTTGGAAAATATATAATTAAAGATCCGGTTGCAGTGCACATTTTTTATTATAGATATAAATTAAAATAATATTATTCTACAGAGTCCATCAGCTGATACGATCGATACCTTATAAGCTGTTTAAAACGTTTTATTATATGTATTTTAAATTTATATCACTCGATTAAGTATAGACATGAGCATCATTTATATTGAATGCAGATAATATGTTTTTTCATTTAAATTAATGATTGTAAAATGATTGAGATGAAAATAAAACATAGGTATATACGAATGCAGCTGAAAAATAAGATTCATAAAATGGATTTAATATTATATTAACAAAATATACATATTACATTCTATAAGCTACTATGTTTTATCTATTCTTGCTTGGTTGCTTCTACCTACTTTGGAATATATAGATATGTACACTGTAAATAGTAAAATAACATAGTAATATATATATATATATATATATATATATATATATATATGGTAAAATAGTTAATATACTCGTAAGAGTCAAAATGGTACATTTAAAATTTAACGATTTCATTATAATAATAATATGTTCATGAATTATTTATTTATTTTTAATCAAACACCATTAAACTAACTAACGGATCTAATTTTTACGACTATAATAAACAATCGTGTTAAAAATCACATTAGACTATTGATCCTTTGATTATTATAGGTATACACAAACGTAGGTACTTACAATACATATCGTATTTGTTATACATACATGATCGAAACTATAGTTTGCTACCACATTTTATATTCCGTAACGTTTTAAATGGGCCGTCGATAAAAAAATAATTTAATATGTTTCAAATTGTAATATAGGTACAGTATTTCAAATCAAATCACACCAAATGAAATTATTTATCAAAAACTCTTCTTCAACACAAACAAATAATATGTTATAATATATTACACAATCAACTTCGTTTCTATATCATATCATATACAGTAACTTGAACTATAAATAATTTCTTATAATTATAAATGAATAGATGAAGGTTGAAAGAGTTTATTCATTATTCAAGGTAAAAGAAAAAAGGTTTAGTGATTTTATACACAAAAAAGTAGGTAATTGAAACGGAGATAACATAAATACATAATACTAAATTGTTTGTAAGTTTATTTCTGTAATAACATTTGGTGTATAATGTATTATTTATAAGAACTGTTGTAAAAACATAAAAGATAATATAATTTATATTTTATACATAATTTCATATGGTAGATAATATTTTACTATTGCGGTTATTTAGTTTATACTGAACCACCACGTTGTAAAACAAATTAAAAGGTTTTTAAAACTTTTTTCTAAGTAATAATATTATACTTTTTATATTATCTATTTATTTTTATTTTTTATTTTATTTATTCTTCAAGAAGATAATGGGCCCCACTGAACATGTTCGTGTGGGGGCCCAGTTATTATCTTAGAATCCTAGGTATTTTTGATTCTTAGTGGAGCGATGAATGAATATGTTTTACAATAAGCTCTTTTTCATTGTTTAGGGGTGTTTGTCTTTGCCATTTGGTGCAGTAAAACTGCTTTAGTCTTTGACTTTGATGGACGTTTCCGGTAACGATTTATATCCGTTTAGTACTTTGGGGAGGTCAAAAGTAAAAAATACCTAGTACCTACCTCTTACCTACTTACGTTTTATAGACGTCATGACTTAATTTTCAAAATATTTTAGCTGTTTAATGATATCTATTAATAATAGTCATTTAAAATGTCCGAAGATCTTTAGCTTTTTTTTCTATTATTGTGAATAAAAAATGTTTTGCACGGTAAAAAACTTGAAAATGTAGTACTAGAATTCCATATAGGTTAGTTACCTACATTATTCTAAATTTATTAAAAATACTTATGGTCAATTTTTTTTTATAAATACTTATGTCTGTAGTCGTATCTATAGTCAATGTATGTGTCACTGTCACATAAGACATATGTTAAACCATGTATTATGCGACACATAAATTGACTATGCATACGGACATTAAAGTTCTAATTTGGAAGAAATTTGGTATAAAAGCGAAAAATAACAAAATGAAATGTTGAAAATAGTTATTTAGATTAATTTTTATTTATTTATTCTTTAGTTACGTGGTATTACTGGTATTGACTTATAAATAAAAAATATATATGATAATTATAACTTAAATAATTGGACGGTGACCGGGCTCAAAAGGGAATCCGTCAATTTTTTCCATTTTTTTTGATTGAATATTTTTTTAGAATATTATAACCTACATCGATTGGCATTGGAAAATTAAACAAATTTTAGGTTCATTTTTTTATAAAACCTATGAGGAAAAAGGAATAAGTAATCAGTCGCTGTACATATAGGAACGTTTTTTTTTTAGTTTTCTCAAAACAGTTTTTTTGTACTTATTCCCTTTTGCCCGGGTACCGTCCATATTATAATAGTTAATTATACAAGGTGTCCCATATAACATATTATAATATAGTGATACAGTGTTTACACTCATTAATTCAAAAAGTTTAAACAATTTTCAAAATGTATTGCTTTCTAATATTTGATGACATTGCAAAACAACACTTTTAAAATAAAATATTAATTAATATTTTTTATTTTTTTGTATTCTTAATTAATTTAAATGATATTTTTAATAATATATAATATTGTAATATATATTTAATATTTTTCAGAGTATTTGGATACATAAAAATCGAATTTCTTATGAGTAGTTATTGGCTATTATTTTAAATTGATTCCTATATAATTAATTCCTAGTTCAAAATTAAATTATTATGTATTGAAGTACTCTGAAACAGAGACTGGAACCTTAATGATTTTTACGGTTCGGGTTCTAATTTGGTTATTTATAATAACAATAAATAACATATGTCAATTACCGCGGGTCAAAACTTATTTTCAACCAGATATCTTAACACTTCCTGAGGACTAAATAAGTAAAAAATGTACTCATCACTGTCACCTAATAAACGACCCCGTTTCAAATAAGAAACCAAAATGAATCTCAAAAAACCTTTCCATAAAAGTAAAAGTATAGGTTCCGGCATAATTTCTGTTTTTAAATTAATTTAAATATGGATTCCGGTATTAAAATTAATTGAATATGAATTCTGGTATCAAAATTAATTTAGATAAGGGTTTCGTTGAGGTTCCGGTTCCTAATATTCAAAGGGGTCCGATTCCAAAACCGGTTCTGAAATATATTCTGCATCAGAATATGAAATTAAAAAGTGGGTTAGTAAGTACAGTAACCAGTAGGTGTCAAGTATACCTCGTAAATTGTCAATGAGTAGGTCTCCGTAATTAATGTGTTTTAGTTTGAGTTCAATGATTAAACATTGCATACGCAAAACGTTTCTGAGCGAAGACGGTATATCGTCATATATTATATTACCAAGAGACTAATTGTATATACTATATTTTATGATATATGATTATTGGTTATATAAAATTCTTAAGAACAAATACTAAAATTAATGTAAATAGATATATAAGTGAAACATTGTTACATGAGCTTTAAAATACTTGTAAACTTGTATATTATATAGGTACTCTATGTATATAGTATATATGATCTGTGTATTAAGTTTTTTAAAAATGCTGTACTTATATTTAATATTTTTCTTTTCTTTTTTTTCTCTTTATTTGTACTTTTTTAAATCTGTTTTCATTAGTATATATAGATAAATAATATTAATTATCATTACAACAATAAATTCATAATTCATAACTCTCTACTTCCAACACAAGCTTTGCTTACAGGAAGTAGATAAACCATTGTAATTGTATGATTGTGATTATAAAATGTAATAAATGGTTTTTTTAAAATAAAAAAAAAAAAAATATTATATTATTACTTTATTACTATATTACTATTAGTAATACGGTAGGTGTTATACGGTATAAATATTAAATAGGCTTAAGATAAATCGACATAAAAAATTACACAAAAAGTTCCCACTAAAATAATTTTTTTTTAATTACAAAAAAAAGTTACCTAACTACAATCGTTATTTTTCGTTTAAACATTTAATTTATCCAAAATTGAATTTCAAATGCTTATAAAAACAATTGTGCTTGAATATTTTTTAACTTTTTGGTTTCTGTTTTCTGTATAGTCAACTTATGAGGAACATTGTATTCAGTTTTCAAGCCTTAGCTACAAAAATTTAACATTTTATAAATGTTGTACTACAAAACATAAGCACATTTTAGTGACTTACGAATTTTGTCAAAAATTGAATTTCAAATGATTATAGAAAAAAATCGTGTCTTTTTATTTCTTATGTACCTACTTATTATTTATTTTATGTACTTATTATTTATTACCAATGTTTATAATCACTAATGTGAATTTAAATCCAAGCGCATTAACTCATTACTTCCAACACAAACCCATATAGGAAGTAGGTGAATTGAAAAAAAATGTACTGTAAAGCTATATTATATTATATACTGCAGCTGTTATACACTTATATTGTACGATTTTTAATAAGAAAAAAGTAATAACATCCTTCAGTTATTACTTATTTCTATTACACCCTGTATTAGGTGAGTATAATAATATGTAAGTTGTATGAAATAATAATGATACGGCGTGTTGACGTGGAAATCATAAAATAATATATAGGTATTAGGTATTAATATTATAGATTATAGATACCTATACATATATTTTTATTCTTTCGTTCTTTACGTTATATATATGGCAGTAAAACGTGAATATGTGACGTCAGGATTTATACGTCATTATTGACGCGTACACAGTATTATGATCTCATTTAATATATTCATATGATTATGCAAATCGATGAACATTCGTAACATACACAAGATGACGGCTCGTACCATTTTAGTAAATGGGTAGTGCCCACATGGAATATAAAAATTCCAATTTTCATACACCATTCCCGCATAACTTAAAGTCGATTAGTATAGATTGACAGTAGCCAGTAGGTACCTACTATAGTACTGTATTATATAATCTGTGAGGTACACACCAACAAGCAGGAAAACACACTCTATGGAGATCGGATCGCGTGCTTTTCAAAGCTTTCTTCGACGATTGATATTATTATAATTTATATCAGTTTTTATCATAGAAACAAATAACTGAATACATAATATAACATAAATATCAGTCAGATAGAAAAAAAAAGTTTCTTTGAACGCATTCGACATGATAATATTATGTTTTTTATTCAAAATATACAGTATACTCTGCAGTAGTTACACATGACATATCAAAAAAATTTATCTTGGTGTTACTATTTATTTATGTGGTTATAATTTCTAATGTGATGTTTGTATGAATTAAGTAGTCACATTAATTTGAGTCTATGTATTGTGAACAGTTCATAGTGTTAGGCATAATTATTGTATAATAATACTAATTATTTGCAAAGCAAGTTAAAAAAATGTAATATCAATTATGTAGCATAATATATTTTAGTCATGGCCGGAGCGAGGGGGGGGTTTAAGGGGTCGTCACGACCCCTCACTCATTTAACCTAATATTTCAGTCGGCACATTAACACATTGTCAAATACAACAAAAATATGTATAAAATATAAAAATACAAAAAAAAAAAAAAATTAAAATAAACCAATTAATTCCTATGGCTAATGAACTTTGTCGTTTGGCATTAACATCACCAGTTACCACAGCTTCAAATGAACGATGTTTCAGCAAGCTAAAATTAATCAAAAACCATTTAAGAACTACTATGACCAGTTCCCGATTAAATGATTTGATTATACTTGATTCTGAGAAAGACATTTTAGATAATATTGAAATGACAAATATGATACAAATATGGCATCATTAAAAGAAAGAAGAATTTCGGTGTAATATATAATTATTATATATATATAATTTTTTTATAATTTTTGTATTTGGAATGCACATTCTGACAATGTTAAATGATATTTTGTAAAATGTAATATATTATAATACTTATTTGTTATAAAAAATAGTTATTGTTTTATGATGCATTGATGCTCATTTAAAATCAAAATAGATAGAGATACTAAAAAATCAGCTTCGATCAAAAACTCTAAGTAAAAACTAAAAAGGCAATATTGTTGGTAAATAGTGATTTAAATAATTGAAAAATGTCTCTAGGATTTTGTTTATTCTTTATCATATGATACAAAAACATTATTAGTTTTATTGTTTTATTTATAAACGGTTTGACAAATTTTTACTCTGGAACAATATCATAATTAATAGTGAATATTGAAAAATATGTATAAAAACATGCATTTATCAAGATTTTATACTAAGTTTTTGCTCCAACATAGTATGGAATTGTCGAAACAAAAACTTGACATTTTGAGTGTCGCAAAAATTTTTTTTTAGTGTTTTATAATTATGCATGAATTTCAGTCGTCACTTTCGTTAACCACGACCCCTCACAAATATTAGCTAACGCCGGCCCTGATTTTAGTTACCTAATATTACCTTTCAGTCGACGTGAATTTGTATTGTATTACTTCATATCGTCTAACGGGTAATTACTATAATGTGATTAACGAATACACGTCTGATTGAATTCAAGAGAGTGAAAATGCTAATCGTCTATAGAGGGCTCGGCCTGCCGAGGGCTCAGGCCCATTTTTTACAAGTGCCATTCCGTAATACCTATAGCTTTATCACATAATATAATATCATCAGATCTATATCGCGTGTCTGAAAAATTTATTTGAGAGCACACTGGAAGGTAAGTCCAAAACTTAATAAACGTGCAAGTTCCCTTAAAAATACGTGTAATTAACAACGCTGATCGAGGCCATTTTGAAGAGATCTTTATGTACATGCACCATGCACAATGCAAATATGTAAGAATTTATGTCATGTACTTGTGTGCAAAGTGTACCTATGCGTGTGCTTATTGTACCGACAAAGCTATTATAATTTATAATAGCCTAGTTTTACACTCGAGTTAAGGAGTATTTTTTTCCTATATACTTTTCTAACATCAAAAACTTAAAAAAATTATTAGGAAAAACGTTTAGGCACCGTTATAGTTTTTGTAATCCTTATCTGTAGTGTACAAATGTAGGTACTACACTACTACAACATCGGCTGTTTTGGACGTCAAACACCGTTTTATATAATACGAAAGCTGTTCATTTCTCACTCGCGTAGTCATTGCAATAATTAACATAATATTATTTTGTTGCTGTGCAATGTACATATTTTTTATCATATAATTTAATCATTACTCGAGTATATTTTGTGAACTCTGTCGTCTGGGGCAAAAATGATCACTAAATTAAAGCATACAGTTATATTATGCATAATATAACAAAACTAATAGACTACTATGTCTACTATAATATGTATAATAATTGATAATTATGCAAACACATCTGTTGATTTTTTCTCAAAATACTTTTAATCAGCTGCAATTTTAGTTTTGAAAATTCAAAACTGAATACAAATAACACACATATATATATATAAGTACATCGTACATAATATTATACATAATTATGTATGTAATACTTATTAAATTATGCTCATAATTAAAATGTAAATTTCATAACCATATTGATTTGAATCTTACAGAAAACCACTGTGGTAAATCATTATACATATATGTACATTATAGTTCTCTATACCTTGGTGTACACCACAGCAGACTTCAGTATTATTGCACCTATATTATATAGGTACCTATACGGCTATACAAGACTAGGGAATACAACGTTATCACAAAATAAAATAAATATAATCAATTTCGAAGATAAATCAAAGCGCTGTAAATAATAATTGTAATATAGCCGTTATGCTTACGATCACATATATATATATATATATATATATATATATTAGGTATGTACCTACTACATATCATTAATACCTTAATATCTACTATAATGTTAACGGTATGATCGATACGTACCTATTATGATCGTGGACTGTGCACCGAGCGCACGTATTATATCCGCAACTTTATTATCGAATTCATTCATCAATTGTGATTATATTATTATTACTATTTTTACTACAGGTAGTATAACAGACTATGATATGTATATGAGGTCTACCTGTTTAAGAAATATTATCATCAATTAGACAACGACTTAACGGTTCTCTGTTATATTATTGTTATTACCTAGGTACTTATTATTGTTATTATACATCAACGTTTTATATATATATAATTACTTATAAGTTATAACTATTAGTAATGCACTGCTACAGGTACATAACGGCTAACTCATAAATTCAGTATGTTTTATCGTCGAAGAACGTATATTTATTGGCTATTACCTACTATTATCATATAATATAATATTATAATTATAGATAATATTGCGTATACTTATACATAATTTACCTATACGCGGGGCCGGAGGGAATATATAGACGAACCTATGACTGTTTGAGTGGTTGATAGCTCTGTCCCCATTCCCCCTCCCTCATCAAGTGGTTGAAAGTCAGAATTTGGGAGACTGTTTATTTTTTATCTATTTACTCTATTACGTATAATTTTTTATCATCCGTTGTTTTTGAGAAACAGGACTATTACAAAATTAAACTTTATAAAATCATAAATAATTGATATGTTCAAAAATATTTTGCTAGGATATCTTTTTTTATTACCACATCAGCATGAATGGAAGTAGTGTAATAAAAGATTAATACGTACTGATAATGAGAGTAATATTAGTAAATTGTATTTGTTTTATTAATTTTTTATTAGATTATACAGATTACAAAGCGTAAAGTTTTAGTAAACTAACTTTTTGTCGATCTCTTTTTGTTCAATTTCACGTATCGTTAGCGCATAATAAACTCGTTGTAAATATGTTATTTTATCCATGGATTACCTAACGCAGTATAAAATATAAAAATCTTATTATACTAAGTAATTTATAAACCGATATACCTATGTACCGCAAACGTTTTTAATTCGAATGTAAGTCGATTATATTTTGTAGGACGACGATCGAACGATGAACTTATTTTAACAGTGCACATATTATAACATAGACACCTACACACACACACACACACACACACACACACACACAAAATCCATATGTTATATATATATATATCCAAATATTTAATTTACTTTTTTTAACACACGTCATACCTCGGCTTATGATATCCTCGATTCAAATTAAATAATTGTTTTAATCATTGCAGCATCTTGACGTATTTAAAACATTTCCAATGTGTAGTTGTACCTTCCTATTACCTACACGACCATATTATAAATTCGAATATTTTAATAAGTAATATTATTATATTCAACGTCATACCCCACAAATGTTGTTAAAATAAATTATGCTGCTGATCAGTAATATAATATGATATGCACGTATCGGCTTAATTGAAAAATGTTCAGTAGATTAACAACATTTTCAGAAATGGCCTAGTTTCCGAATCAAATCATAGCCTGATGGACTCATGAATAACGTGATATAATAATTGACGCCCATATTTTTAATTTCTTGAATTTAAACGTGTGTAAGTATAAAGAGTAAAAACTAAAAAAGGTGGGCAATCCGCACAGCTGTACCTGTACATGGTAAAAGGAAATATAGATATAAGAAACCTTGTATTAAAATATGTTCAAGCTTTTTGACCCAATCAATAATTATTTAACTACATTTATAGAAAAAAAACCTAAATAAATCGAAAATTTCTCATGCCTAAAACTGTTCGAAAAGAATCAAAATATTTTGAAAATGTTGGCATGTATGGAAAATAGTCATAAAAATTTGGTGGAAATTAAAAGTACCTATGGTTATTCGTTTTTGAGTTACGACAAAAAAACAAAATTTATTTTATCGGAATACACGCTACTGGGAATTCACTCAAAGTACTAAATTGATTCACTTTCTTACCAGAAAAAATGTTGAGATAGAAAATCATAGCATTTTTACTGCCCTAAATGATGATAAAAGACAGAAAAAAAACACATCATTGTAAAATCAATACATTCGTTCAGAATCTAAAATAGAAATATATAGTTTATTTCAGAACGTATAACATATTAGATATTAAAATTCGCAGTAGGTTTATTTTATGTTTACTTCTAAATCTAAAAGTAGATAAAGTAGTAAATTGAATACTCTATCAAAGACACCTATTTGATTTGTAATTAATTTTGTGAACTTTGAAAAGAAAAATATACAATCTGACATCTGTACAGCAAATTATGTGCGATAAACATAGATAATATGTTATGGAAATAAAAAAAATGGTAATCAATTGGTGTGCTTCACGTGTGTGAAAGATTACCTGACAGGAGATAGATTAGCTTAATAATAATCTTTTGTAATTGGCGGGCCAATTTATACACATTTATATAAACACTGAGGCGCCCCAGAAGATAAAATATTTTTATTCATATTTTATTTTATAACATACAAGATGTTATCACATTACAAATTAATATTAATTTAATATAATTTATTATTAGGTACTATTGGTCGGCGATATGATTGACTGACGTCGTCTCCCACTGCATCGCTGTTTATTTTTTTTAAATATATTTACTACATATTATGTCTTCTAAGGTGGTACAAAAAAAAAAGACCGAGGGCCGCAGGTTGGACCACCCTGGATTAAATGATGGAACTGTAGAGTCTTAAGTGTTATGAGGTATCTGCACCATTTCCGTTTTAAACGACGCATGTGATAAGGTAATAATTATTAGTGATTACCGACCAAAATATGTCGTTATATCTAACCCCGATCAATTCAAAATTAATTACCACTAGGAAATTTAAATATTTCTTATCGTATACGTATTTTGAAGTATGCACGGTATTCATGTTTATTTACTGATAAAATTGAATTTATTGTTGTTAAAACAGTTGAAATACTCAAAAGAGTAGGTAGTTAAAATATGTATATCACATATTTTTTAGTAGTCAACCATTTGTTTTTTTACTAAAAAAATTATAAAATAAAATATTTTCTATAGGTATAGGTACCATAAAAATGTCAAACAACACTTCCTTAATTGAATATTATAGTATAGTCTATTCAGAATAAGAGCATACCAGATTTACGTAGCAAAACCGGTTTTGACCGTCGCCACCCGGTGTCGTCTTATTCTGAATAGAGTATAGTATCTAGAACAACCAGTACAAGACATAAAATCTTTTAACAAATGTAATTAAATGTTGTTATTACAGCAGTAACTTAAATTATGTTTCTTTTTTTTCTGAAGATCCTTAAAATCTATCTTTCAAGATTATTATAGAAATGTTTTAAATGTCTTGTATTTTCAGTTATTAAAAGTTAAAACAACTTACGGTTTTACTTAATTTTGTCTACACTGCTATAAGACTCAATTAAAAATAATTATATAATAATTAGACATTTATTGTTTTAGGTAAAATTTAATATTTTATATAATTTAAAAAAAATTATGGTTTCACATAATACAATTATTATTGAGCATCATTATAAACATTAAAACCACCATTTTTTATTTATAGGTACTGTTTTAATATTTTTTTTACTAAGAATTTAATAAATATAATTTTTCTATCGCTCGTAAAGCGATGAATTAAAAATAGCGATGGAGTTGATATATTGGAGTAGTATTGAATCAAAGTTTAAGAGTTGTATACATTATTATATGCAATATGTATTTTATATAGGTATTTTTAGGTATTCTAATACACTGTATAGTACTTATTAATTATATTATTATCTTTTCTACGTTTGCTCTCAATTACGTAGGCACTTCAAGACAGTAATAAAAATAAATGGGTGTATATTTATCGTGATAGTGAAATGTATCACAAATAAAATCTGATGGTTTTGAGAGTCTTATAAATACATAGATACTAAAAATATATTTTTTTTATCTACCTATATGGCTTTATGTACCTATAAATCGCCGTTATATTTCATTTTCCCATGATGCATATTTTGGTAAAGAAAGCTATTGGCACACTTTAAATAGCATATTAATATTGTCTATACAATATTAAACACCTTTTTAGAATCTCTGTGTTACACTTTTAGGCTATGATGTTTTTATCCAGAATCTTTTTAACTTATCCTCTTGACATTGATAAAAATAAAATTTACGTTATTCGAATATTCAAAAAGCAAATTTTCATTGGATAATTTATGTGAGACATTATGAGTATCTTGGTGAATTACCTTGTGTGGTGTAGCATGTAAATAATTTCCGTTGAATACTAATTAAATCAACGATTAATTATAATAGAATAAGTAGATATTTATGATTTTTTTTCATTAAAATTCAAGGATTTATCATTTTTTTTTATTTACATTTCGTGAATAATTGTAAAACGTAATACGATCGTGACATTATTAATTTATATTTATTTTTTTTAATGTAAAATGTTTTTCATGGACAATTATTGGAGGAAGAAATGAATGGATTGTAATTTTAATTTTGCGCGCCCGTTTGGTGCATGCTTACAATGATTACCATTTACCAGATGCATGTTTTCGTATTATGGTTCGTTATAGAAATTGTAAACATAATAATATATACATAGGTAGGTACTCCACCATAAATTGCATATGGTGTTATTATTATGTACTCTTTAACAGTTTGACCACGAATTGCATACATCATAACTTAATATTCAAGTTAAGTAAAAAGCGGGCCAAGTTTTCAAAGATAAAACTTTCTGTCCAATGAAAACATAACTATTATAGAAGCTCAATACTTTTGCAGTGATTGAGATATATTCTGAGATTTACTAACACTATTTTAAATTTTAAAAAAAGTAGGAGTTGGAAACCCCCTATAACCACTCTGCTGTATAGTATATTTCGAGTATACCTCGTCAGTAGATCACTGTTTAATTTGAAATCAATGATAATAGTCATAAGTCATTTTATATACGAAAAACGATTCTTAGCGAAGAATCTACTATACTAATAGTTTATTTCATGATATTATGCCTCTTAAAATAATTTATTTTACTAATAGTATTATGGTAGTAAGACAAATTTTTTTTTTTTATTATTTTTATATTTTTAAATGTAATTACGGTCAACATTTTTTTTGTTTCATGTAACTACAAAAAAATCTGGATCAATCAATCGACTAAATCAATCCAAATAAAATATTTGGTATATAATTGATAGATAAAATAGATAGAAAAGACACCCAAATATTAAATTAAATTAATAAATAAATTAGGGTATAGTTGGGCATATCCTCACTAGACTGACCAATGGTTTTCTAATGGCTAAATGTGATCCTCCTGAATTGTCATACCCATGCTTGCAGCGTACCACTTAAACAATTAAACTCATCTTTAACGAATTTAAACAATATTAGAAGGATACAAATTGTAATTCAAAATAAGTCATCAGTCAACATATACCAAAAATCATAGGTCCTAACTCCTAATTCCGATAAACCATAAGATATGTAAGTATATACTGAGTGATTCACCGAGCATGCTCCCCCTCGTTTTTTCTTGTATTTTTAAATGTATTCAAATTTTGATTTTTGGAATTTTTAAATATACACTGACAATATTTTCAAGTTCCTGAATTTTTGTTGTACTACCTAGGGAGTATCCTGTGGCGAAACAAAAAAAAATCGGTATTTTTAAATAAGACCTAAGACCCCCTCCTTTTTTACAGTACATTATTGAGTGGCTAATTTTTTTGAACTTTTTAATTCAAAATTCGAATAAGTAGTTTCTTAATTATTAAAATGTACGTACTAAGGTCCTTAAAAATGGTTTAAAAAAATATAAAATAGACGTAATATTAGTACTCATATTTGTTATACTTGGAGCATATTTAAGAATTATTGATATTGATAAATTAATATTAATGACTACAATTTTCAAATCACCATATTATCTTATTATATTAAAAACTACTCGTACACATTTTGATTTTGATAAGTCAAATTTTATAGAAACACTGAATTATTTACAGTTTATGGGGGGGGGGGATTTCATTTGAAAAACAGAAATTTGTATCTCCGCATGACACTCCTTAAGTAGTACGAAAAATCTTAAGAATTTTGAAATATGGTCTTTATGTATACTTAAAAATTCCAAAAATCGGATTTTAAACAGCTGCATTATTGAAGAAAAAAAAGGGATGGGCATGCTTGATGAACCACCCTGTATATAGGTACATAATTGTAAATATTGTGGTTGTTCCTTTTAGTTTGATTTTTCATATTATATACAAAGTGCAGTTATCAGTATAAATATGTAATTACAATAATGGAAATGCATGTAACCCTCCTAATGGCCAAATTATCCATAACTTATAAGTTATAAGTGAAATTATAAGTGAAATAATAACAATTTAAAAAGAAAACAACTTATTTTAGTATAAGACTAGTAAATATTTACAATTGATTTTTCTACTTTTTCGATACTACCTCTACTCTATAGCCTATATGTTTTTAAATTTTAGTAGTTCCAACATCATGAAAAATATATTATATTCATAAACATTAACGACGATTTTCATATTTTAACAATTATTCATATACAACATACGTTTTTCTAGTTTTAATATTGCATAACTTTTTATAGAAGTATAAAAATAATTTAATTCACATTCTAATTTTATTTTATAGTCAGCGCATGGCAATTTTTAAAATTAACATTTATATTGGTCACATTTATTATAATAAATAAAATATATTTACTGTTTATATTAAACTTAATTACTTACTACATCGTTTTACTTTGTATACCTATGCACTTTTCTACATTTCGCGGAATAGAAACGTTTTATATAATCGTTTAGGTATGGAACGTGTGCCAATATATTTCTTAAATCTGATAAAATTTTTTATTAAACTAAAAAAATGATTATGCACTATGCACTTTAATACCACATGCATTATATTTATAGCCAACTAATAGTATAATATTTGTATATATAATTCGAGTCCGTGAAAGTATTAAAGAAGTTGGGTATAACACTTACAAGTTACAACTACATAAGTATTAATAGTACCAACTTCAGTGCTACTTATATAATTCCATTTAATTATTGGATATTTTTTATACATTGTGTATATTTAGTTATTAGACAGATTGCATAAAATAAATAAATTATAGATTGATAAACAATGAACAACAACGACATTTACAATAAAATAATTTTTAATAGTAATGCGTTTTGATTATTATGTTATACCATTCAAAATATTAATTATTTTAAATAGGTTTTTTATAATTTAACTAAACCAATAGACCTGTGAAATAAAAATAAAGAATCCATTAATCAATTAGTCTTTTTACCGACGGAAAATTGTAAATCCATAGTTGTTTAGGAATTCAATAAATAAGAAATGTATATTCCTAAAAAATCATATAGTATTTATGAGAATCAATTTTCTTTGGTAAGTAGAAATTAAATTAATTTTAGCATTTATTTTATTAACCTTTATATACAAAAAACAGTAAATTATGTGTTTTTTTAAAAATATAATTATGCAAATTTAAATTTAAAATTATTTAAAAATCAGTTTTGTTATTACAAAATATTGGGGATTCTAAATAGTTGTATCGTCGAATATCCACTTCGGCACTTCTGTAGTCCAACGTTAATGCAACAATATAAACTATCAAACTATACTAACGGGGGACGGGGTGGCCGAGCGGTCTAAGGCTTCGGTAGCGACGCAGCCGGTGCCGGTTCGATTCCTTGGTCACAAGCGGCATTTTTCTTCGGGCAAGTCACGATGTCCGGAGAACAAGTGCCGCCATCCCCAACCCGGGCATGGATGATACCTACGGGTACCCAATCAAAAATTCTGCCAAACACAAACACTCACGTATAAAAACCCACCACTATAATACAACCCTACTAACAGCTAATGGCCATAGATGCGGGGCTTAAGGATCAATAAAAAAAATTTAAAAAAAAAACTATACTAACCTACATAAAAGACAACTGTATAACTGTATATAATATATAATAAGTTCCTTCGATTCATAAGTACAAAAATAATTATGAAATATCTGAATCCTCAATAATATGCTAGAAAATCCTAAATATTATACTAAGTATCTATTTACTTCTTGTCAAACTCATTTAAATAATATAAAACCATCGGAGACCTGGTCATATAAAATATCTGTATTTGGTACAATAAAAAAAAAAACAAAGTACATGTTCCTTAACGGTTTATTACTAATTTTTAAGGTAGGTACCTATAAAATGTTTCAATATTAAATATCATGATGGTAATTAATTTAAATTATCAATAATAAATTGAAATTAATTAATATTGAACACTTATCTAAACATTGTTATGTACAGAAATAAAATATATAAATATTTAGTTAATTATTAAAATCCTATATTTTAAGTTATTCCCGATAAACATTAATAAACACGTTTAAATCATAATTGTATTTAGTTAGTTTTTGTCTTTCTGAGTTTAATTTATACTATCATTAATCTAATTTTTATAATTTAGTATTGAAATATCAATAATATGTACTCTCCAATCAGTATTTCGATTTAAACTTAAGCCACTTGTTATCCATCCTAACCAGACGGTTCTTATACGAGACAGACTGCTCCGGGCGGATGATGTGTCAAATCAGTCACTAGACATCAGTAGCTGTGTTGAGCAATGCTGTTGGGTGTGTGGATGATAAACCTGCAGGCCTTATCCATTAAAACGACAGCATTGAAATGTGAAGCGAAATATTTCTTAACCACGTAACACCACAAACAAGCCAGTATACATAAAGGGGGTGGGATGAGAGAAGTACGGGGACAGTGGCTTGCCCACTTTTCCCCAGGTGCCTTCCGGCTCTGGGTTTGACCTTACGTAGTCGGATTCGTACATTATAGTGACAAAACTGTCATAATTAAAAAAAAACTAATTATATTAAACTGAATTCCATTAGTTAAAGTGAATCGAATAATATTTCAGATTTTGTTTTTGGCCATGAGACAACATAAATGATATACGTATACATAATTAAACAAGTAGTACACCAGGCATTTTAATTGAGTTTATTTTTATAGAGCCACCTACAAAAATCAAAAATATTTTAACTTTTGAAATGTAAATGAAATTAATATGAATAGAATGTCGAATTTCCGATATATTTGAAATGATTTATTCTATAAGAATGTATGTATGCAGTAGAACAAGAATTAAATTGTAAGTCCATTGACCGGATTCTTATCAAAAATATACAACCAAAGTATACGAAATTGTAAATATTTTTGAAATTATTGAGATTGATCATCTTTCTTGTTTATCAATCAATTATTTTTAGGTAGTTTAAAAAATCTTTATTTTCATCTCCGATTTCTTTATACTAATGATGCAATGGTGATATTATTTTATTAAATAAATGTGGTTTTATTTTTTACATCCATATTTAAATTTATAAAATTGAGCATTTATTTGAAACTGAATTTGTAATGACAAAAAACTGGATACCAAAAATCTTACAGACATGTTCAAGTAACATAAAACGTATTTTAAGAAAATGGAAGACTTTGAAGTTACCCAGACACAAAGTCGATGGTCAGTATTCAGTTGAAAGTCTGAGTATCGACAATTTAAGCAAATTAGAAAATTACCTAATATGTTTTATAATAATATTCTGGTTTGCACGAAAAATAAGTAAATGGTGGATTATTAATTAAATAGACCAACTACTGGTCACTCAATCATATTGTTTATAAGGTAATTAGTCGATCATTAATTAATTCAATATTTAATCAATGTAATACAACCTGAATATAGATCAGTATTTTTAGGGCGTTAAATTTGAATAATAATAGTTTTTTTTGTAAAACGTTTTTTAATAAAATTATATAATAATACAAGTGGGTAGGTACTACATTATGTATATAATTTGTACAATATACAATAAACAAAATATTTTAAATAGTTAAAAAATAGCTATCCTAAAAAAAATGAGTTGAGAATAAATTACTTTATTGCATTATAAAAATACATATCATGAAATAACTAAATATACTTAATAATATAGACTGCAGACAGACCGCAGACTGCAGACGGTCTGTCTTAGTTCAGAATCGTTTCATCGTATTTATCGATATTTTAGCATAGAATTCAAATTGAACACGTGTTGAATACACATACATTACAGTGGTTTACTCAATTACAATAAGTACATTCGACAACTGCTTGTACAACAGAGTGCGGCTGCTTACTTTCCAATATCTGTTATTATTATTATTTTTATGATCAGCAATAGAACCCTAGGGTATCGTTTGTACACCATCGCTTAAAATAAGGCTTTGTTGTTATTTGGGTACGCATAAAAACCAGATTTTAGTGCAGCGAGTACACCTTACCAATGTATTGATTTTAATAGGTCAATGTTATTTTAATCCATGTTATGTGCATCATAATAAAAATCAAAATCGGTTGATATGCAACGCCATATTAATAAACAACGTTTATATTATATTTTGTTCTTAAAATTCAATATTGAATATTGATGTATATCAATCGAAGAGACAATATTATTAATTTATACATTTATACTACACGTGCAGCATGCAGTTGCATGCATATCGTAATATAAGGCTGTGTCAAGGAGTGTTCAATGTTATAATAAATATGGCTCACATTTTGTTGCAATCACGTGATTCTTTTGGATTTTATTAGATTTATTTTTATGTGAGCTCAAAATTAAATTATCTGTCTATATAATGAATTATCAAAAACTTTAGTGCAAACTTCGTAAATTTAGAGATTATTTTAATTTTTAATCATTATTATTTCATATTATATTCTTAAACCAAATCTGACATGTCAGTTTTCAATTTGATTAATCTGGTGTTAACCTAAATTGTATTCTGGTTATGGCTATTACTTATTCGTTTGAGTTTTACGTCACTAGTGCCAATCGTATTGCATGGGTGTTATAATAGTTAATTTGGGTGCGAAACCTTGTATTTTATATTATACGCTTTTCTCCATTCTTAATTAATTATTTAACAGATACCTAAGTACCTTAAAGTATATTCTTACACCTCAACGAATTTGGATTAACGACAATTATTATTATTACGTAAAATATTATTATAATTATATACAACGGTACAATATGTGGTTAAAATATCATTAATATTACTTTACTTACTATTAAAAAAAATGCTATTATAATATTCAGAAAAATATCTGAAATTATAAAATTGGTATTCTTATTGAAATTTAGAAAGTAGAGTTAATGTTTTTTTTTCTTTTATTGATCTTAAGCATCTGCAATTATGGTAATTTAGCATTTTCTAAGGGGGTTACGTTTGGTTTAGGATAGGGCGACCATACGTCCTGTTTTAAACAGGATTGTCCTTTATTTCGGCTTTGTGTCCTGTTGTCCTGACAAACTTCTCTCAGGATGCTTTTTGTCCCGTAATTTCAAGTCTGTCCCATATTAATGAAGTTTTATGCCTTATTGTTAATGTATATAATTTTTAAAATTTTTAAAATGACATTATTGAATAGAACAATATAAGAATCTTTACTTTTCAATTGTATTTTTGGATTTTTGTTTTTACCATTATTATTGTAGCATCACATTGTTGTCGGCGACGTAAACCGGACGTATAATAGTATAATATTTACCGTCCGGCGCGACCAGTTCGTAATCAAATGTGAGCATATTGCGAAATAAATAAATATTAATAATAGCCTAAAATATATCTATGTCGTTCACAAGCGTTATCTTATTGGACAACAAAAAATAAAATTAAATACTTATTTACGAAGTGCTATTAATGAATAGCTTCTTCTTCAAGCCAACCATGACCAATGCCCTATAATTGTATTTCCCCTCCATTGTGCTTATTGTAATTATATTTGTATACATATTGTACAAATAAAAACAAATATGACAAAAAAAAAAAAAATACTTATTAATTTAAAAATATTATATATTAAATTATTAAAATATAACAATATTATAATATTTTTGTCTTGTATTTTATTTTTTTAAATATGGTCATCTAGTTTAGGAACACGCTTGTATATGGGTTCGTCACTAAAAACCCCAGTGGTCACCCATCCGGGAACTAGCGACGTCAGCCAATGCATCAGCTCAGAACACATTAGTGACTAGGACCAACCACCGAGCAACACCAGTCCCCAAGAGCTAATGTTTTCAACTGTTTACGAACACTTAGCAAATAAAATCGTTTCAAGAAACGCATCTAAAATATCTTATGCAAATTAATACAAGATAATATTGCATATTACCTATATGTATATAATTCTGCAAATCCAATCGGACGTTGTTAATAAATAAAAAAGCAGTAAAATATTATATGTTTAATTGTACATATTTTGTACTTAAATATTATTTCTATAAAAGCTGCATGGCCGCATTGGTGATAAATTACTTCAATAAATTACCAATAGTATTTATTTTAATTAGTTAAGCCTTCAAGCGTAACTATAACGGTTTTCCGTCAATATGACTTATACTTTTGTTTAATATATTTTATTTCCTTATAAATTAGGTTAGTACCAATAGACAATAGGTATATCAAACATAAATGTACGGAATCAATAAACTGACATTCAGTTTGCTTTATATAATATATAATATGCTTTCTGTTTAGTATTGTAAGACAAGTTTATTCATTAATATTATGATATTAAATAGGTATATAATATAAATATAATAAACAGGAATCTGGTAACAGAGAATACAAAATGTTCTTAGTAAATCGTTCTGCTTTTGGTGTAAAATCTATAAAATTTAAAACTATATGTATCAAATTGTTTTGTGGCCCTCCCGCTGGCGGTGTTCAACCCCTTCCCCCCACACTAACACTGGATTTCTAGATTCTGAGCGGAGCGATGAATTTATTGGTTTTACAATGATGTATGTTTTTATATTTTTATATTTTTATTTATATTTTTATATTTTTGTGTCTGTCATCACGTTTTAGGACAGTAAAAGTGCTTGGATTTTCTTCATCAGTAGCTTTTCTGATAGGAAAGTGAATCTAGTTGGTACTTTGGGGGGTCAAAAGTATAAATTTCCCAGTAGTTTTCACAAGCGCCGGGAAAAACAACATAAAAATTAAGGAAAAACGGGAATTTTTACGCAAAATTGGTTTTCCAAAAAATCGATTTTGGTTATTGGTGTAACTCTAAAACAAATGAACGTATATACATGAAATTTTCACTGGTTGTTTATATTTGCATTTTCTATACACGATAACATTTTCAAAATATTTTGATTTATTTTGAACTGTTTAGGGACATTTTCAATTTCCAATTTTATTAGTTTTTTTTTATGAATATCAATAAAAATGTATTTGTTGGTTGCGAAAGCTTGAAAATTTAATAGAAGGCTCCTAATATGTTGTTTCAAAGGCAGATGAAAAATATTAAAAATCCTTAGTCACAATTTTTTTTTATAAGCATTTAAAGTTCAAAAATTGACAAAATATGGAAAAATCACGAAAATTAGCAAATTATTTTGAGTTAAGAATTCGTAAAAATTTTTCTTTTTAAATCTAAGATTTGAAAATGAAACACAAGATTCCTTATAAGATTATCTACCTTTATCAATAAAAAAATCTCTACCGGAAAGTCAAATTAAATTTTTATGAGCGTTTGAAATTCAAATTTTTACAACATTGGATTTTCACTCGATTTCTCATGTAGCGATTTCCTTATTTTGTTGTAATTCAAAAACGAATAACTGTAGATACATGAAAATTTCACTGAATGTTTATATTAGCATTTCCTATACACCATACAATTTTGAAAATATTTTGACTCTTTTTGAGCTGTTTATGGACATTTACAGCTTTCAATTTTTTTTAGTTTTTTTTTCTATAAATATCAATAAAGTTTTATCTGTTGGGCCAAAAAGTGTAAAAATTTAATACAAGGCTCCTGATATATTGTTACAATATCAGTTGAAAAATTTTAAAAATACATAGGCACGATTTTTTTTCATAAGCATTTAAAGTTGGAATTTTGACAAAATTTATCAAAATCTCGAAAATAATCAATCGTTGGAATTAAAAAATTATAAAATGTTCAGTTTTTATAACTAAGAGTTGAAAATTTAAAACAAAGATTCTCTTAAATAATTCATACTGTAACCAAAAAATCTAAAAAATATATAAACACACTTATTTTTTACAGACATTTTAATTTCAAATTTAGACAAAATTTCATATTTAAACCAAGAATTACGATTTTAGTTATTTTGTTGTGATTGTATAATATTATTCGTGGGTACTTGAAATTTCTAAAGTAATCTACTATATATATCTATGATAGTATCAGGGTTTGTTGTTGGTGTATAACGCGTTATAAGTGCCTAATGGATATTGTGATATGATTAATTTGGAATTCATTATAGGTCAATTTTTTTTAATACCATAGATATGTATCTAATATGTCTTATACCTAAAAGGACATACCGTCTCCGACTCAGAATCGTTTTTCTTATACCAATGATATTTATATCATTGAATTCAATTTAATTACCATCCATTATACAAGACCCACTTGTAACCTACTGTTACAGCAGAGCGACACCCACTTGCCACCTTTTTATTCATATGTATATAAAAGGACAATATTTTTATACAACATAATATATACCCTATACAATATACATTTTATATAATACCCCCACACCAACAGGCCACACATTGGAAAATATTTACTAATAATTTTCTCTAAGCTACATTGCTACATGCAATACCCCCTCCTTTCCCCTTATGAGCCTCACAAGCATATTATTTAGGTAATAGGGACATAGTAGGTTCGTGACCAACGTATTGCCTTATCCTCTTCCGCAAATCATAGATTGGTGGATCCTTTTCCACAAAAACCCGGCGATCACATTTCCACGATATTATCTTACGTAATCTGTCATAATCGCAGGTCATGGACTCATAATATAAATACGTAATCAGTACTTTATACCTATGTTTTACATGTATTGTAACTGTTATTACATATACGACCTAGGGGTCGTCTTAGGCAGCGCTGGACAAACAGGGTCAACGATGATCTCAACAAGTGCACCCAAGGAGTAACAATAGCAGACAGCGTTGACAGAGATAGATGGAGGAACGTAGTAGAGGCAGCGAAAGTCCTTCAAGGGCCGTAAAAACTCGAGAAGAAGAAGAAGAAGAAGAAGTTATTACATATATAATTTTATCATTATACGACTCAGGTACTCACTGAAAAATAATTAACATAGTTAAGTAACTTTAACGAATTTCGTTAAAGTTTGAACTTTTATAGGCACACTTGTAAAAATAAAGTTACTATTTAGGTGTTTTCATTATTTTTTTAATAATTAAGGCAAGAGTAAGTACATGTCATAACTAATGAGAATCTTTGTATTACATTTTTAATATTTTCAAAAAAAAATTCGAAAATTTGTCTATTTAATTTGATAATTTATATATTTTTTTTTATTACATTTTTCTAATTAATAATTTGTCCACCCCTCTATATAGCTACAACCTTTCAGTATTAATCGAATACTCGTAATATTATCCAATAACGGCAATAAGTTTTTAGTGTCGGAAAAGGAAAGGTATACCTAAGACTAGTAATACTATAATTTATTTATAATTAATTTTTAGATCGTAATAATAATATCTTCACATTTTGGGATGGTTTCTGGTATCAAACTTGGATCTAGTTAGTATTTGAATCAAAAGTGAAAAATGTTTTTTTAATATTTTTGAAAAATAAAAATATTTGGAAAACCAGTATTTGTCAAAATAGATTTTGTTCAATTCTAAATGAATAAACGTAGAGACCTGAAATTTTCACCAAATATATATAATAACATTTTCTAGATAATATAATTCAATTTTTAAAATATTTGCCTCTTTTTAAGCTATTTACTTTATAGACTTTTAAAAATACTTAATCCAATATTTTCTTTATGAGGGTTTTAAGTTAAGATTTGATGAAATTGGATATTCAAACGTTTAACAATAATTTCTTCTTAAACGATTTTCGTTATTTTTAAAATAGGTAAGTAGTTAAAAAATATTAATCGTTAAAAATTAAAACATTCTACAATTACTTTCGTTTTCATTTCAAAATGTTTAATTTTTTTAATAAAAAAATGTTTATAAAACGTCGATAAAAATGTTTAAGGCCGGTCAAAAACCTTGAACGGGTGAAAGGGTTCCGAATAAACTAAAATAATTTAAAATGTTAAAAATACATACAAGTACAATTTTTGTTTTAATTTCAAAATTGACGTCTTATAATTTAATGGGTAGGAATGGTTAAATAATTAATACATGCAATGTTTTTGGCAAAAATTATTTCAACATACTGTATTACTTGAATAATTGGAAAATAAATGTATTATATTAGTACAAAATATAAATTAACTACCAAATATCCTTATAAATATGTATAGGATGTCAGCTGGAAGTACCGTCAATGGTATCAATTAATTCAAATTTAACACATTCATTACAGTGACCTACTAAGTAATGAGGTACATGTGAAACTTGATATAGCTGGTACAACAAAGTGACTTCACCGGTTTTTTAAAATATTGTATTGATTTTACACTAAACTTCAAAAGATTTTTGGACATAATTGTTACTCTCTGGATAAATGCATATTAACTGCAGACCTACACCTTTTTCTTATGGTGTATCACGGCGCTACGAGGAGGTACTTCGCTCTTGCGACCTACACCTATCCAACCTAATAACATTCTATCTTTATACTATATAGGTATTCACATTACTTTTATTTTTATTATTATTATTTAAAAATTTAAAAGATTTTTTATGTAATGAGTGTTTACTGTTTACTGTTTACTGTTAAAAGAATCACTCAGTATACAACTCATTAAATTGAGTCCACTTAAATACAAAAACAAATTCTCGATCAATAATAGCTATTATAGTGACCGGTTTAGTTTTACTATTTTTTTTTCTTTCCCAACAACATAATATGATCCTGGATTAAAGTAGTTGTAGGTATATACAATCATCATCAAAGGCATCAACATTTGATCGTATGTAAGAGTTGCAGCTGTTACGTCGCCGTGTCAAAGATATTATGCTAATGAACTATAGGTAGGTATGTATTATATTATATACAACAACAGGCTTACAGGTAACTCTGTACAATATACATATATATATATATATATATAATATGTATTATGTACAGCCTAGTACGGGTGTCTCTTATGATGTCTAGCCCCCCAACATATTTCGCCTCTATATACGAGGGATCGCTAGTGTTACGCAAGGCTGCAACAGTTTCCACGATATAGTAATATTATATGACATGACAAAAAACGGAATAATTTTTTTAAGTCCGATCCGAAGACAACTTAAAATAAACGTCAAACAGAAATATAATACGTCAGATTGGTTTTATACGACGTATACTGCGCACACACGACGCGACGTCTCACTATATAATATATATACATACAAACTCTATTCAGCGCCCTATTAAATATTATAATGATGACCCACCCGCTATTATAATAAAGTATACAGTTTCAAGATTGAATACTGTAGAAATGGATTTTATAATCATTAAGTCGAAGTGTGTCGAGAATCTTGTGGCGTGTACAAAGTACACTTGGTAGCTTGACATCAAAATCTTTATACCAACTAGGCGTAATTGCCTAATATATAATATTTTTGTACAATAATATAATATGTGTACAGTTAAATCGTTTCGATTTCCTACATCGCATTTCTCCCGGCATAGATACTAGATTATTCACATTTGTGAAAATCGATTTTATCCTGTTTCTGACGTATACCTATAAGTTACACGTACAGCAACAAGCCCCACGGGCCACGCCTAACTTCTGACCATTGATCATTTTGATATTCTATGACTAAATATTTCCCAGAAAAGTAAAACTATTCTCTAGGGTAGAATACCATCCTACCCACAACATTCTATAATACTACGTAGGTAGGTTTGCAAACTTCACTACTAACAATTCTTAACCTCGAAACACTAGAACAACGTCGTCTACGGTTAGATTTGTACTTTTCGTATAAGCTTTTTTTCAGGAAATATAGACTGTCCTGAGTTCCTAAGTCGCTTCTCCTTCCATACCCCTACTCGTAACTCCCGGTCTAAAAACACTTTTTATTTAAACACAGAAGTAACTAATTATGTAAGCAATACTCCCCATTATAGAATTATGAAAACTATAAATAAATTAAATATCGATCTGTTCATTTCACCAAACTTCAACTCAATCAAAAGTTATTGTAATTTCTTACTTGTTAATTCATAGCTATAAGTATATTATATAATAATTAATATTGTACTTAATTGTTTTTCTCTTTAATTATTCTGTTTTTGTATATTATTTTAATGATCGATCGTTGTTATTATTATTATGTATGTAATTGGGCCTTGCCAGTTTAAAACTTAAATAAATAAATAAAATATCTAATATTATAATTTTTTCCGTCACCCACATATTACCTATATTTACTTATCGTTTGTTTTGATTTCACTAATCTTAAATAAACAACTTTAATATTTAATTACTCAAAATCAATCAATGCATAACAATAAGTTTCAAAATAATTATATTTCCTATTATAATTAAGGCTTCGATTTCAATACATTTGCATATATATTTTTTACTGCATGCCACGATGCTTTCCAAGCTACAAATGTGTTAATCTACATGGTATTCCGAAGACAAATTTATTTTAGAAAGTGGTTTTTTAAATTTAGAGTATTTTTTACCGTTTTTGGTTAATTTTTTATTTAATTTTTGTAATTTTTATCAATTTCTAGGAATACGACAACAAAAAAATCGTTTTAAGCACAAATAAAAATAATTATATTTTTCATTTTTATACAGTACATAATAATATTATCTATAATTTATTTATTTGATTTAATCTCATATCATTATAGATTAATTGCAGACATTATTTTTTACGTCAAAATATAATGTACAAGAATAATCTATAGTACCTAAATTTTTCTCAAAATGTATTGGCTATAATTTAAAATCCCGTATATAAATATAAACTTCTTAAAATATGACGTGTGACGAGTTTTTAAAAATAATATGTTCTATAGAAACATGATAAATTTAAAATAAAACAAGTTACAAATGAGTGTGACAATTTATTCACGTCCACAAATATGATTTATTTATTTAGATATCATTATTTTGTAGTTTTTAATCTGCATATATTTAAACTCGTATTTATACGTCATAATATATTGTGTGCATTCCAAATTATAATAATTTTATCCTATAAGACATATGAACGTTTGAAATTGTTGATATGCCCCTGTTTCGTCACTTCGACTTTTTAGGTCAATTATACCAAAAAAGTATCTGGGTATATTTCGATGACAAAGATAATATATAGGTAAATCTATATGGAGTTTAATATACATTTTCTGATTAAAATCAACATTTAAATTACATAATTGAATTGCATATTTGTGTTATATCAAGTACCCCGCCGTCATGTATTTTAAAACATAAAAAATCTATTATATTTCAGTATAGTTATATATATTATATTATACTCGAAGGACACATATTTATCGAGGTCGTGTTTTCGGTTTTTTTGAAAACCATTAGGTATGTTTATGTTAACATATTAATTAATTGCCATTATATAACAAAACTCGAGATCAGAGCGTTCCATTGGACAATTTATTTCTTTGTAGTCCCGCCCTGTCATATAATGAAACCTGTCAGTAATAATATTACGTCGTTGTTGCTGAGAATTAGCATACATATACGGCTATACATAAAATTCGAACAAAATATTATGTAAATAGTACTTTGTGATCTACCATTAATCCAACATTATTTATTAATATTATTATAACATATATACGCTCATATTAGGTAAATACTAAATAGTAATTAGTTCATGAATTATAAATAATGGCAAAACAAAACGATCCTATAAATGTTTAAAATTGACTCAAGCATACCTACATGTATGCGGTGTACGTTATGTGAAACACATGAATATAACTTCCGATACCAACTACTTTAAGGCTTGAATGCAGGGGTGTAAATACAGTAGAGGGGTGGGGGATATAAGCCCCAAAGGTGTACTGTATTCCTAATTCACAAATATAAATAACTATACATATACCTATCAGTAATTATTTATATATATATTATGTTTGTTTATATTGTATTTTTTTTTTACAAATTTTTTAATTTTCATGTTATTTTTTTAAATTCCACACGAAATTATACACGAACAAACATATTTTATTTAAACTTTATATTATGAATGACAATAGTGGATATACGTCTGTTAATCGATAGCTGCTGTAATCAACAACATAATAATAACTCTAAAATTAAATAATAACTATTGCTAAATTTGATGCCAAGAACTAAGAAAATGCACTAAAAAATGTATTTATGCTATAAGAACTTTTTAATAATGCACTATAACATGCACTTAAAATTTTATTCTTTATATAGGTACCTATATATAAAATCTTTAAAACTAGGTATTAACAATCATTGTATATATCACACATGGAAATATATTATTTTTATTATTTAGTGACTGATTCGGTGATGTTGAATTTGGTTTATTTATAAATTATACTCAATATTGACAGGTATTGACCAGTCTCCATAGTGATCAAACATGCTAATTCAACGAGACATGAAACACGTTTATACCAAAACGAGCATCAGTAAAAAAAAAGCCCATATATAATTATTATCACAACCCGTAATAATACCATATGGTGATTTTTCTTACAATAATAATAATGTCATTAAGTCAAGTACCTACGTTTATAAACACTAAACCACAATGTTAAGAATTTATGGAGATCTACATTTAAAATTTGAATTTGAAAATATAAACACATTTTTATATTATATACTGTATGCGTACCTATATTATACATTTTGCCAATGTAATTTACTAACTAATTCTGTACATCCTATATTAACTGTATTATGACTAAATGGATTGTATTGTGCACCCATATAATACTTCTAAGGACATATGGATATTTTTAAATGTATGATTCTTAGTAAAATTGTGTTTATGTATAGTAATATAAATCATAATACAATGAAAATACTTACCTACATGTTCTATATGTATTAAAAATTATGATAAAAAAAATAGATGATAATATTAATTATAAATGAAAGCATTACAACCGTAGTATAGATCAATAATTACATTTTTTAGGAAAGAAAAAATAAAAATATTCAATGCATAACAAAAATACGTAAAGTAGGTAGGCATATTATATAATGTTATGAAAGAAAACATTTTTAATGAATTGGAAATACTTCGCTCGCATGAAGATTAACATCCATTGACCGTGGAACTCAATTTACTAGTTTAGTTAGTTTATTAAGGCCAGGTTTGCATTTAGAAGATTAGGATGTTCGTGAACACCATTTATTGAAAACAATATATTTTAGTCATTTTTTTTACACGAAACTGTATTCCTCTGGTTTCTTAAATTTTCAGTTAATAATTACTAATTGATATCAACCATAGGAATAAGACAAAGTATTTTTAGAACTTATTATTTTTATATTATTTTTTTTCCGAGTTAATTGTGGGACGGAGGAGAAACCGAGTTAGCATTACTTCTCCTATTATGTTTATATTCTGTACACTTTATTTTAAAGAACTGCCTAATACTATACAATTTAATATAACAGTATTAAAAACAAATTAAGATCACAAAAATTTCGCAATGCAATTAGACACTGTTTAAAATCTACGTTTATAATATACATTTAAAAAACATGAAGCCCCAAACATGTTTACGGGTATTAGTGTCAGGTTTCATCGATCCACAAATTCTAGTATTATTTTTGTAAAGATGATATTATTATGGTCGCGAAGGATGTGGTCAGATTAAAAAGTGTCGTTTTCAAGAAATGAATTCATTTTTAGGTCGAAATATAGTTTTACCTATGTAAAAACTAAAAACGAATACCTAAACCTAATCCCGCAGAGTTTAATATAATATCTGGTTTTTGATAAAAATCAAAATTAACCATTCACACATATCCCCGGCGTTGGCTATAAAGTACCTATAGTTAGGTATATCATAGGTCGTTTACCCATTACATGCTAGGATGAGTCTGTATTGTTTATGTGCCACACTGTCCCATCCATTTACGTTGTTTACATTCTATTCGAAATCATTTTGCTTGCATGTGCTCTTCCTATTAGCATATCTATTTGTAGTATTTGTTTCTAAGATATGCGGATACCCTTATATACCTATATACTGCTATACTAACGATAATTTTTACATAATTTGTATTATACACTGATGATATATACACACATAGCATATATTATGTGCGTGCCGCCTGTATATATTATATATTTAAAAAAAAACCAGTGACCTATACAACGACAATAACGAGCTGTGGTTTATTATTTTAAAAACAAACGTTCTCTTATAAACAATAGTGATTTTTATTAAATTTTTGTTTGAAGAATACAACATGTAAAAAATAATAATAAATCATATGACATTTGCAAATAACCAAACGTAATAATTGAATGGTAATTCTATACATGATAAATTGATAACCAAGGATACTCACCCCTTTTTTTCAATAATGTAATTTTTCAAAACCTGATTTTTTTAAATACCTGTATACTAAAAACTCATATTACTTTCAAGTTCTTTAATTTTTTTGTACTACTTAAGAAATGCCCTGTGCAAATACAAACTTCTATTTTTCAAATGATAACCCTCTTTTCCACTGGAAATTATTTAGCAAGTAATTTTTCTGAAAATGTTGACGTATCAGAATTAAATTTTGAACGAGTATAGTTTTTAAATTATTTAAGCTTATTGTGTAATAAGGTTGCCTATTTTGAAACTTCTAAAATTTGATTTTTATCTATTATATCGGGCTCAAATTAACCTAATTATATATATTCTTGTCATAGAAATTCCAATTAAAATAAATTATAGCATCTAGAATTAACATACTTCAACCAGATTAAAATTTCGTAAATATTTATAGATATTATAAAAGATAAATATTTTTTGCAGCCTAGGTACATATTTGTATGAATATTATATTATTTTCTAATTAGCTTTCAAAGATTCTATATAAGGAATTAGGGTAGGTACTACTTCATATTATCAACTATATGTAGTTATAATGTCTATTAAAATGTGAACATTTCAACTAGCATAATTTATTATAAATTAGTTATAGTGTACTTAATGTTATTTTAAACTTAAAATGTAGTTGCATTTTAAGTTACAATCCCACATAATACATTTTTTAATATCATTTTAAATCGTAGAAACACCATAATTTAAAAACAACTCGAATTACTGTTATAAGAAAATCTGAATTTAAAAATAAAAAAGTAGGTACCAACTAATATTTTATAACAATTATAAAATATCAATTTTTTGTTATTTATTTTTTCTGTATTTCAAAATGATTAACATTATCATAATAATGACAATAATTATATAATAAAGTGTTTTTTTTATGTTTACATGTTTTTAAGCACCATACATAAGTTAGGCCAGAAGACAGGAGGAAATTTAAAGAGTTTAAAATGTTTTAATTTATTGTTTGTTTATTATGGAAAAAAAATTCCAATTACATTTTAAATATAAGATATTATTAAGGGGAAAAGGAGAGAGAGAGAGAGAGAAAATACATACATATATAAATCAAGTTGTGTGTGTAGTGTGTACTGTACAAAATAAAATATAATATAATTTGCAGACCAGAGGGAAATCTCAAATAAAAAATAGATAAATAAAAAAAACATATCTTTATATATATAATTCTACTGTACGTGTGTTTGTAAGCGAACTCCTCCTAAACGGCTGGACCGATGTTGATGAAATTTTTTGTGTGTGCTTTAGTGGTCCCTAGAATGTATTAGATTCACAATGGAACCCGATAGGCCCATTCCGTAGAGGTGCTCTATACATAAAAATTGAAAATTAATGAATATATGAAGAGAGATCATTAAGTGAACAGTGAAATACATCTACATTATTTATGGAATTCTTATAGCCATTAGAGTATTAGAAGAAGAGATATTTGGATGAAATATTTGGTGGATAGAAAGTTTGTTTATGTGTTGAGTTTAGGGGGTTCATTTTCAAACATAAACGTTCGACTAGTTCTGGACAATCTATAATATTGTGTAATAGTTTATAAAGGAATTTCAAATTGAGTTGTTTTTATTTTTTTCGAGTGGTAATATAGTAAAGAGCCTATTTATAATACTATAATCAGAATGCGGAGCTTTATAAATGTCACATTGAAAGCTTAAAAATCTTAAAAAATTATTTTGAATTTTATAAAGGTCCTTTATTTGGGTTATAGAGTTAGTGTGCTAAATCAAATTTGCATATTCCTGTTGAGAGCGTACTAATGAGAAATATAGTAATTTAAGAGCATGAGCATCGTGGAAGTCTTTACAAGTGCGTTTTGATCACACCATTTTTGAAATGAATTCAAATCATTTTGAAGTAGTATAATATCATTTTGACAGCGAATAATATTAAATAATTTTAGATCATCTGCTAGTAATAGAAAATTAGAATGTTTTAATTCATAAGTTATATCATTAATAAAGAGTAAAAATAGTAGTGGCGATAAGTGATCTCCTTGTGGGACACCAGATAATTTATATTGGCTTATAATTTAAATTGTGCGTACCTGTATGTGAAGAAAACAGCCATTAGCAGGCGTCCTCCGCAAATGACGTGTATACCTAAATAATTTAAATATACCAACTACTGAAATTTTTTCTCGCTTAATCAATTAATTATTATTCGTGTTTCAACTACTCGTATTAAATTAATGTAAAATATATTACTCTAAAAAATACCAAAATATGTGGAATAAATAATACAATTAATTATTTGTTGTGACCTTGTCATATTAAAACACTACTTATATGTACAAAACTACTGGAATAAAATATAATTGATTAACTTGATGTCCATTTCCATTTTTTTTTACAAATGCGTCAATATTTAATTAGGAAATGTTTATGTATGTGGAAATATCCAAACTAATCGTATATTTTATGGTGTTATATTAATATATGAGTTATGATTGTGATCGAAAAGTTAAAATATTTTTTTATTTAAATTCCTACCATGCAGCGGTATTGCAGTACCATCTTCTAATTCCTAATAATATAGGTAGGTAGGCACCTACTTACTGTAAAGGTTTTTCATAATTAAAAATGTATCCTTGAAATGTATCTTATAAGGGGTAGGTATAATTCAAAATGAAGAGATGTCGTTTTAAATCAATCTATGCCTCGATTGAAATGACTTCTGAAAATGTTTAAATATTTATGAAGGTACCTAATATGAATATCACGTGATACGTGACTGTTAGGTATGTATCAGTTATCACATGATCACACAAGGAGGATATTAATTTTTTTTAGTGTTAATCATTGTAAATACGTCTTTCGTATGTTTATTGAAGATCCTATGTAATGTATAAAATCTTCAAAATAAATCAATCAATCGACAACGCAACTAGAAAGAAAAAACGCATTCCTAGATTTTAAAAATAATATGTAGATATTAATGTATTATACACTATAGTTGGTTTTAGGATAATGTTCGTGGTTCAAGCCTTCAAGGATACAAAATTGATTTCCCGAGATACATTCCATTATATATTTCACCATATAATGCGGAAATCCTGACAATTTAAATGCCTTAAATTTTGTATTAGATGTTATATTTTTGCATCTGACAAACAATCAAATTAGTACTATCTACGATTAATCACCCCAACCACAGTTTTATAATGAATGGACCTATCTTTATTTGATATACTACCTCGAAGGCTCGAACTAACTTGGTTTCCGTGGTATATAATGCTTATTTTATAGCTAAAATACCATTAAAATGTTATTAATAGGTAGTTCGTGTTATTTTAAATTAGTAGCCAGTTATATAATTATGCTTCTATATATTAATATATTATTAACGAAACCATTTTAGTACTGCGTTAAATTAACGTAATGAATTACAATTACTAACCTAAATTATTAATAATTATTATAATAATACTGTATAAGTATAAGTATCGGCGAATCGCAATATACATTTTTTTTATTTTTAACT
This sequence comes from Macrosiphum euphorbiae, assembly GCA_949089665.1. Classification (NCBI taxonomy): domain Eukaryota; kingdom Metazoa; phylum Arthropoda; class Insecta; order Hemiptera; family Aphididae; genus Macrosiphum; species Macrosiphum euphorbiae. Next base: position 96,024,638 of record CARXXK010000001.1, on the reverse strand, counting down.
AGTTAGGTATATTATATGCTTGTATAATTGTATATGTATGTTTCTATTAAATAGATTCGAGAAGTTGTTTAAACGCCACTTATTATTTTACTATACCTATATAATTATATATTGACAAAAAAAAATTGTCTGCTAATAAGGACATATTTTAATAAACTGCAGTGTTGATGGGCATGGATTTTAAAAATGATATGCTACTTAAAAAATTGATTTTGATGTTCTACAAGGGTGAACAATTAATATCGATTTCATCAATTTGACAATAATGGTCGTCCTTATTACACAATATAGCTTTGTAGGAAGAATACGATACTATTAGGTACATTTAAACTATTTTTAAGAACAGTTTTTCTACATTTATACTGTATAGTGTATAACATATAATATATGTAACTATGATTCTATTGATATATTGCTTTAAGTCAGATTTTAGAAGTGAATTGTATTGTGAAACAAATAAACAATACAAGTTTTTACCGGTTTCGTGAACTATTATATTAACTATTAGATACATATTTAAGTATTCTATTATACCTAATACCAAGTACTTATAACATTTAATCTATGATATAACTTGTATGTTTATATGTTTTTGCAAGTTTTTTTGGCTTATAAACTATATAATATAACATAAATATTTTTATGTGAAAAATATGTATCTTGAAGAAATACATGTTATCGCTTAGTTGAAAATTATTTTTCACTTGCTTAATATTATAATTTATAACATATACTGATTATTTAAATAGGTATCTACCTATGTTGTGGTTAATTTATAATCACAGAAGATAATTATTTCTATTTTTGATAAAATATAATAATTGATTTTGAAATAAAAAAAGATTATTTTTCAATTTTCCAGTTATTGTGTACCTAATGACTATAATATCACGCGCATCTGAATGTTATAATATTTTAATATATTTTTAAGTGTACTCGTTACTGATGTATGTACCTATAATATGTTATATTGTATTATACTATTATGTATATACAGTAGGTAATAATTTTTCACTTCCCGCCATTGTTTTCCGACTGATGAGTCGCACGTGCTATGAAAAAAAAAAAAACCGGTGTTAATAATAATATAAACGGCAGTATTAATGGGGCCACACATGCAAAACAATAACTTCGAGCGACACGAGCTAATTGTTTAGCACGCGTTCATTAGCGAGAAAAACTAATTGACTCGCTTAAGAGATTACAAAAAAAAAAAAAAATAATAATAATAACAACACCAACAATAATAACAAAACGAATTGCCGAGTATAGCGATTACCGGTTATGATGCTCGTGTAGGTCACACGATTGCGAGGTGCCACGGAAAAAAAATAATCACAAAAGGGGTGGCCGGCGCGAGTGTCCGAAAAAGGGTCGACCGAAGCGGGAAAGGGTCATCATCGACAGGCATTATACGTTCTGCAGTATAGGGTGTCCGTGGGAAATCGTCCCATTGTCCCATATATAGTGGACACCCGGGTGTGATTATATAATGTGTGCGCGCGTGTGTATCGCAATGTCTACGGCGTGTCCTCTTCGGAATAAAAAAATAATAATATAATATCTGATTGGGAATAATAATAATAATAATATCGTACGAGGTGTCCCGGTGTGGGAACGTCAACGGGAACCGGTGTGATGGGAAACTCGCGGTGTATATCGGCGTACTTCAGACAATGGCCAGATGATCGTTTTCGTTTCGGAACATCCGGTTTCCGAATGTCCGGTAAAGGGTTATATTGTATTCAATAGTGCCTATCCCGTTTCGGAATAATTCCTATACTATGCATTATTGTATATTATAATATGATATAGGCGCGCGCGTTGGTCAATATCGTATAATATTATGCGTCGTGCGATTATATCCTATAACTGAATGTGTATTCTTTTTTTTTAATACTTAACGTTTTACAGACAATTTACATCAGTAAATCTACACAACGAATAAATCTTCACACGGGAAACGTGACCTATACCTGAAACATATCTTATGTTGTTATATTTTACTAAAACGTTATTTTTTTATGCACGCCTAAAATATTATACCATATGTTATAGGTACTGTGGCTCTGTGTATGTAGTCTATACTATGTTAAATAGGTTCTAATCACTACGATAATTCTTATTTATATTCAAAAATAATTGTTGACACAATAATTTTACAATAAGCTATACTCCTTGTGCAGCTCTGATTATTTCAAACAGTCTGTTATCATAGAAATTCCTTTAATACTAATTTTCACTCCACCAATCTGAATATTAAATACTTTTAAGTAAATACCTATAGTTATAAGTTATAACTTATAACTAATTAACTACCTTTTCATTGTAAATTCGATTACTATGTATATAGATACTCAGAAAAAAAGTCCACTTTCAGAATATAAAATTATAAACTTTAACCATTATGGTGTTTTAATAAAAAGTAAAAAACTTAATAAATTATGAGGAAAAAAAATTGTAACTTTTTCAAAAATGTTGTTTTGTTGACGAAAAATTATGAAAAAAATTTTTTTCTGTATTATTATTAAGTATTAACACATAAATTACTACAAAAATTCTAATTTAGACCCCAAAATTTAGATTCCTATCGTAAAAAGTTATAAAAAAAATTTAGTCACGTTAATAACTTTAAATTATTAAAATAATGTTACAGTGGTCAGTTGAAATTCTACTCTAGCTTATTATTAATTAATAACTGTAGGTACCTATTATTAAAATGTATTTATTATAATATTATATCTGTCGGCTGTCGGAGCGCGGGCACGTGATAATAGTCGGCTTGCAAATACCACAACTCTTTGCGTGCAAACAAGATACACGGATACCACAGATACCTTTTATATTATTCTATAATAATATGTTCTACAGTATTTAACACACGCATATAGATAGACACTCAGAATATAATATTATTCTTATAACCATCGGCGACAGTCATTTCAGTAGGTAAACGTACATAAAGGTATTGGTTCATTACTGCAGCAACGTTCGCGTGCACGATTATAATAAGTATATATTATAGTCACTGTTATAAGTGCTAATGGCAGCGCTTCAAGGGTGCAGAGCCAATCAGTTTTTGTAATTACCTAATCAATTTAATTAAATTAAGTGCGAGATGATGGATATAATATAAAAAAATACGTATTATCTTCAATAATTATATGGAATAGGTATAAACGTACCTATATAATATAATAACATTATTTAAGTTATTTAACCTACTATATTTGTGTATGTGTTAGTGTGTAAAGAAAATAGAATATGTACCTACCGGTAATCAATAATGACGATTTTACATGTAATGATAATTATTATTGCAAAGCAACACGCCGACACTATAATATATTGTGAATAAAAAATTGTATAATTGCAGATCGCAGCACCATGATAGACTTAGTTTTAAATACTGCACCTATCATGCATTATCATGTGAGTGACTGTCAGTCGTCAGAGAGTGAGTTAACTATAATATACTTTTACAGCAAGTTGTTAATATATTATCGGCATTATATAGGTAAGTGTAACAAACATGATTTCAATGAATATATGTCAGTGTGGCCGACCGCGATGTCCGGTTAGATTACGGTCTCGTAAAGCGTATATTATTGTATATTTTTTCAAACATGTATCAATTCTAAATCAAATTCTTTGTTCAGGCGACGAACATTATTGCCTTCCTAACATAATACACCGTCTTCGATCAAATATAGTTCAACGACAATCGACTGTTATAAATGTTGTCCAAACATTTACCAGCACACTTTAATTTTATCAGAGATGGGCCGTATACATTCTGATAAAATGAAAGTGCACATCATGTACCTCCCTATGTAGTGCACTAAACCTATAAACACCATTGCTGTCTTTAAATCAAAGAGGAGAAATTAACCGGTACACTTGGCAATAAAGGCATGAAGGATTAAATCTGTATTGACTAAAATATTAACCAACATTTGGAAGGGAAACACTTTTATTAGCGAATAAAACACAAACACAAAATTAAAGACACATGGCCATTATTACATAAACACATCACTTATGCAGGTCTGCGACGCACTGCGGCTGAAGACGAGAACTTAAACGGAAGTTTTGGTCGAAAACAGGTTAGCCTCGGATACTAATGACAACAACAAACAAAAACAATTGCACTACGTTAAAGGCATATAACGTGTGCATTGTGCTTACTCATGTAACTTTTAAGGGTACTGATAAATAAACATGAAATGGAATATAATATTATTTTAACTACTGCAGCAAACCATTTTCTAATGCTATCGAACCCATTGAAAATCTGTGATGTAAATATTATTAACGTTGTCGAAGCACCACGTACGAAATGTGAGAGTTTCTTGTTTAATAGGTCGTTAATTTTTTTTTTTGGAAATAATAAAATTTATGGAGTTTTCACTTTTCCCCAAATCACGACACAATAAGTGTGTATAATGTGTATGATAAAAAGCGGATCCATCCTACCGTGCAGGTCCGTGGGTGATATAATTAACTGCGAGATTTTTTAATTTATTTTCGGCAACCCGCTAAACTAGTTTACGCTAACTCTCTTCGTCCGTTTCTACAATATCATTCAATACTGCAGTTAATAGAAAACATGTATCTACAATAACATTTCCTTTTCATATCAACAAGTGAGATGGAAATCGAGTTCGTTAAATATATATTTTAAAGTTGTAAACACATGTACGTATACAAAATGTTTATTGCTTGTTTGCTCGTCATGTAGGTATTTAGTACCTAGGTACCTATATACCACATCTAAACATTTTAAATGAGCACAGCACAGTCACCTCACTATTCACAAACTCCTGCAATGCACCAGAACTACTCGTAGAACCATGGTTACAGACTATAATGGGCATATCGTTTAAACGTAGAACTAATAAAATATATAATTAATTCGGAATTCCTCTTACTGTATTCGACCACTAACGCAGTGTGGTGCTACGGTACATAATAACAATAATAACCTAACCATTTTAGTACAGTGTAAGTTATCCAAGGTGACAATAGGTGCCACATCTTATACATGCGTATATTATATGCTGCGCTATTCCCGACACCAGTCACTGACTGGAAAAATTAAATTCTGAATGATGACAAACCGGTATACAACGGTAAAATGTCCCGAAGTCCGTAGTAATAAGAATTTACATCATAGTAAAAATTGTATCAAAAATAATAAATAAACAACTATGGACTTGATATACAACTTGGTATAGCGTCATTACTCAGTAATCATTATTGATTATAGGGTGAATTCCAACGATACGCCGACAAGTCCGAATATAACTCAAATGATTAACTTATAATATTATTTATTAAGAGGACGTGATACCCGCATGTGTTGTCTCCATCTTACAACTGCATAATATAGCTCATTTTACGCTCAGCAAAACACGTATAGCTCCGTCAATTTAATAATTAGAGTAAATTGATCTCTTAAACAATCTAAAGGTAATTATTACCTAGACAACCTCATGAACTTTTTATTATATTTTCATTTTTAAGCCAGTTATGAGTACTTTAAATTGTACCAACAATTTACAATTTTAAAATACTCACAGCACCTCCTATTTTAGTGTGATGTACGAAAATACATATATTATATTGTACAAATTAAAAAAAAAACGTCCATATAATAGGTATAGGTATTCTAATTTGAATAATCTCCCAAACTATTTTATAACTTCGTCACTCCCACACCACAAGTTTGACATTTTAATTGATGCGCTTATGCACAAACAAACAAATTTCAGTGAAGTACGATTTTTTTGTTAAACCTGCTACAGCTTCATTGTTTATTTTATTCTTATCTTGTAATCATTAGGTACTCTGATGATGATGATAATATAGTATTTTAGTAGATTCTACACAACTATCTAACAGTTAGATAAATGTATATATTGCACATATTGTAACTTGTGTAATTTGTAATATTATATTATGAGTTATCTTGTATCTAGATACTTATTTTGTTATATATAGTATCTTTTTTAATTTTTGCCTGGTAAGATATTATATACAATTGAAGATACATGCTTTTTGGAATTTAACATAATAAACTTAACACGACGAAATGTATACGCTTCTGTGACACATACATATAATACACATTACATAATAATACCATGTGGGGCTATAAAACAAATATTACTTTTTGTCGATAATATCGAAATCCGACGAAAAAAATGGGCGGGGAATGCGTTCTACTCCTGGCTCTTGAACAGTAATGACTGTAACATTACAACAGACGCATTTGTGTGGACATTGCACAATACTTTTCGACCGCGTTAAGTGATCGTCGATGGTCGGCAGTGCACTAGTCCCGAAACTGGTTTGATGCATCTCCGCCTCACGGACTGTCGTTGGCAATACGTAGGTACTATAGAGAGGTAAGTACTACGTAATTATTAAAATACCTGTGGTCGGATTACGCGATATGTACACCGCGCGTGCACAGAAGTGTAAAGCAATATTGTTTTAAACGACTACCGTCCGTTAATCGAATTACGACGACTGCAGCAGCTGCGCATGTTAAATAGCTAATAATAATATATGCCTATATACCGCTCATGTGCGTCATCTAATGCAGCAGACAATTAAACGGCACTGAAAACCCGTTTTAATTTGTACACGCATCACGTTATTAACATAATATACACATTATAATATTATATAATAATAATATGTGTTATAATAATAATAACAAGTATTATCATTGTTATTGTTTTTCGTCACACCTGACTATTCTGACTTATTCTGTTTTGTTTCGTCATTAACTTACGCTTTTGACCCTTCACGTACCTGACGACCGGGTGTCTGCCTGCCACCATGCACGTCCGGAACCATGGTTAGACCGGTTGCACTTTGGTCACGACCTTGCCGGAAACCGCGACCGCAGTGTTAACAGGTAACATTAATAAAATTTACAATTGTAGGTAGGTACCAATTATACGTAATAGACTACTTACCAGTTACCGTATATCAAAATCATTATGATACTAACCTCACCTAACACGACGCCCAAATGACTACAATAATATTATTAATTAAGAACGTTTGCTGTTTGCATCATTGGATTATTATCGCTGTAATGTAGATGCGCGAGGGTGATAATAATATGTTTATAGTTATAATACAATTTATGCACCCATATAAGTAAATATTTTAATTTTTTAATTTTCGGCGTGTCGAAAGCAAACTTTGATGCTCAATTCACTGTCCCACATGCAGCCAAAATAATAATAATAATTACAATAAATTATAATACAAAACTAATTGCATTAGTAAATATAGATACAGTGATGACAAATAACAAACTTGAATTAATTTATAATTAGCTTTATAATTTACAGACAATTTCCGTCTCATTATTTTAAATTTAAATTTGCAATTTTAAAACCAAAATCTCTTACAAATATAAAAGTACAATGAAAATTCAAGTAGTTAAGCAACTGTCATTATAGCATTAAACTAATTTCAGTAACATTGAAATCGTATAGTAATACTTATTATAATTATTATTACTTATTATAACAGCTATGTTCCATAAGGGTAACTTCATTCCACCAACTACGCATGTAAGCATGTTGTATAGTTACTGTGGTAACAGTTATAAACCTATAAGCCGTTTGATGTAGTATGCTAACATGGGCCCCACTATTCTTTTTTTTAATTTTTAATTGTAGGTAGGTACAGAAAATTAAACAAATATATTGTATTTACGTATATTTTCTATGTTATAAATCATCATGTTACTAATTTTATTGCTTCATCTTACCTTGTATGTTATCTATCTAATTGTACAAGGGCCCTTATATTTTAAAATAAATAAATTATAATATACTAGGCACTAGCTGATCCAATGCACTTGGTTGCCTGTTAAATGTAACTTCCAATTCTATATGACTCAAACTTGGTTCAATTCGTTATTTAATATTCGGTGTGTGCCGTGTGGTGTTCAAAATTCATCTTAACTTTTCCATTGCCCGGAATAAAAATTCTGGTTTGCAGCAGTATATTATCAGGTAGGCAATCTACCTGCAACGGTAGATCACGGACCCCGTGCTGTTTGTACGTAACTACGTAAGTGTATGATTTAACTCTAAAGTATCAAAGTTATACCAAGTTTGTCGTATTCCATCTATGGTGGATTAATAAAATCAATTAATATAAAATCCTGACCTAACCTAACCGGACCTACTAATATTAGATGAATAAAAAAAAAACCAAATTTAATCATTTTTAAATTAGTTTCTCTTCTTTTCAGAGGTCTAATCTACACACAAATGCATTCTTTTATATATATATATATTGACAAAAAAGAACAATACAAATCAACAAACATGCCCGAATAACCAATAGCAACCAATATATTATAATACTCTGTTGAGCCACTGTTGTATTTTTACATCCAGATTTTCTACTTTTCCGATGGATTTTCCTAAAATTAAAAACCTTCTCCTAGCAATTACGAACATCTTAAAAAAAAATTTGAACCAAATCGGACCAGCCGTTCTCGATTGATGAGGTAACGATAATTTTTCACGCTTCATTTTTATATATATAGAAGATGATAATATAGCTATTTATGCATAACGCAATAAATATTAATATTACCTAGTGTTGTTGATATAAAAAATGTTGATAATGAGTTCAACATATCGAAACACATTGAATAACATTATATAAGAAGGCGGAAATTACTAAAACTAACATTCTAAAATCATTTTAGTAAAATGTATAATATTTTAGTTTATGTTATTACTTATTAGTAATAAGTAATAACTAATGAGTAATAAATAAATTCCTTCATTAACCTTAAAGGTTAAATGAGAATCTTCCAAAATGTGTAAATTATGTTCACGATTCCAACCCCGAATAGCCAACCACTCAAACCCAAAGTTAGAGATCTCAACTAAAATAATATCCCAGGACATCCACCTGGGAAATTATAGCTTGCCAATGGTGCTGAGTCGCAGAGACCTCATAAATTCTAATTAATCCAAAAAGCAAAAGGAGAGTGACCCCTGGTTGGCTTCTTTTTATCAGCTAATTCGTGCTAACCATGTTCAATCCTCTCAAACACTTATTATTGTTATTGTAAACAAAACAATATTAGGTATAGGTATTGAGATTGTGCAGTTTATTATATAAAAAAAGTTATACACATTCAGTGGTTGGGTTCCAAATTTTTTTTTGTTGTAGCATATTAGACACTTATACTACAGCTATAGGTACCCAAGTACTACCCCCCCCCCCAAAAAAAAAAAATCAATACTTACTTTTTTTAAATGTAGCGCACTACTTTTCCACAAATTTTTTTTAATGTTCCTGTGTTTGTAGCCACTTTGAGATCTGAAATTTGTTATTAAAAGACAAATTATTATAATAATTAATAACTATAATACTTTAAAACATCAAAATTCAAAAAGCCCTAAAAGGTGAAAATGAAACCAATAATATAATGAAATATTATAATATTGTCTCATACCTAATATACTGTAAAATAGTTATAAAGTATTTGCTTATACTCTTATTTATAATCCTTGATTATATTACCATTGATAAATGATATTACAGATAGTTAGTTAAATATAAATAAAAAAAATACCTAAATTGGGGTTACAAATTCAAAATTACACTCATAATTTATCATCATAATAAAATAGTCAATACAGACAATAGTTATAATGTGTTGTGTTATCTTACATTGCACAATCAGTGATCGTTCTAGTAACATAATTTTAAATAATACACCGTGGAACATATTATTTAAAACATTTTAATTACCATAAAATAGGTTGCATACAATATATATTATGGTATGTAATATTTATTATATACTTAGGTATAGCGTCAAATGTTAATTTTCGCAACGCTAACAAAACATTTCTAGCACGGTATATTGTGTACTATAGCGACACTATGTTATTCACTACAAGTAAACTAGCATCATTACAATACCATCTATGTAAAATGTATCTATCTATGTAAATGTTCTTCCACTCCTCCCTATAGTGACTTAACTATCTATAGAAAATGCAAATATAAATATTTGGTGAAAATATCAAATATCTACAGTGGCTTGTAAAGCTATAGCCACACGTGAATTTTTTTTATTTTATCCAACCAAAAGGAGATATTGAATTTGAAAATAAAAGAATTGTTCTGCTATATATTGTGTATGTACACTTAAACTAAGACACACACACACATATTATTGTAAAATCAATACATTAATTGTTCCACTTAGAAACTAAAAGTAAAAGTGTTAAATGTTAAATGAGTATTTACCATAATTAGGCACATTTAATGTATCAGAGCAAATTATTTATGTATCACCATGATATTATGTTTCTTATACTTACATGGATAATTAGGAACTTAACGTAAACAGTGTTGGGTAGTAACGTAACGAAAATAACGTTTTACCGTAACGCATTACGCGTAATTTCATTAGAATTATTTCCAAGTAACTAAAATGTAATGGAAATTACTTTTGAAAAGTAATTTCTATAGAATAACGCTTTACAGTTTCAAATTATTAAGTACCTACCTATAATAGGTATACCTATTGTGATTTGAAAAAAAATATATGGATATGCGGGCATTATTATGTTAACCAATCTAATATTCTTAAATTTAACTCGGCACAATTTATGGTTTTCAATGGTTTTGACATTTGAAATGTCTATTTGCACCGTAAATCACGAGAACAGTTAATACAATTTATTATTTAATTTGATTCCTTTAATTAGGTTTGATATGAATATAGCTTGTGTGGAAGACTAATTTTTATAGGATAGTATAACTATACAGGTTTTATAAAGAATTTGCTTGTTCAAGTTGCCTGCAGAAGATAATTTCCAAGAAATTAAAAAAAATTTTTATTTTTGTATTGAGAAAGTAATGAGTTACTTTTCTATTTGAAAAGTAAAGTAATTTCATTACAATTTTATTTGAGTAACGAGTAAAGTAACTTTTTAAAAGTAACTTACCTAACATTGAACGTAAATACAAAAATCATTAACATACCGGATGTGCAATCAAAAATTATAACCACTTACATATACGTTGCCGTTCCATTAGTTTGTGTGGGTTAAATACCTAAGAAGTTGAGGAGTAGTAGTGTTCACACAGATCCTCCTTTGCTGTCGGTTCAAACGGAAAAAAAAAATATTTAAGAAGTTAAACAAGTAACCAATTGTTGACAAGTCGATAAATTTATGGTCAATAGATTATCACTAAGTTTAAGGACTTCTAGAATTTTAAAATGTAGCAGAGCCAAATATAAATCTTGTTCATGTTATATATAATTATATCCAAAATTGTACTGTGCATATTTTAGCAGTATGTATTTTTTATGTGCTATAAATGGCCATTTATGAAGGCATCTATTTATAAAGACGATTCACACTATTAAAATTCATACACACTATCATGATGCCTATCGCCTATCACCGTCCACCGATATATAGTATGTATACTGTATAATATAATAGTACAGTAAAACTTCGTCAAATTTTTCCGTCTTAACTGAGTTTCTGACTTGACGAAGTTTACATTCATTATGTAGTGTTTGAATTGGGACTAAATAAATTGTCCTTTTTACCAGGGTTTCTGTCTTACAGAAGTTCCGTCTTATCGAGATTTTACTGTATAATAATATGTATAGTATAATATATCGCATTTCCCGCGATACATAAGGCCCACATTTACTTTCAATTAGATAATATGATAAACTAGATTAATATTGTATAGACCGTATAGACTACATTCCATATAATTTTATAAAATCCTTGTGAGCCGACCGCTTTTTACGCTTTGTACGTTTGTGTTGTTAAAATACTGAAGGTACTACAATCGACTAGTAGCCGTCTACAAAGTTTTGTGATTGAGTTTAAGATGTATTTTCATTTGACGAACATATTTTACTATGTAAACTCTGTGAAATAAAATTGGACAAGCAATTTAATGTTATCCAACATCAAAATACCGGAAAATATAAATGTCTTATACTTGTATGGAATGAAAATAAGAACAATAAGGTAACACAATAATTAGTTACAAATCCAAACTTAGAGAAAAAGAGTTCTTTTAATCGAGATGTATGCAAAGCTTTACATTCAGCAAATATCCCCCTAAATAAACTATCGAATAACGAGTTCGAAAACTTTTTAGAAAAATATACAAATGAATCTTTAGCTATAGTGAAACAAATCTACGTCAGGATACGTATATGTTATTTAGCAAGACATTATCTGTAAAATTAGGACTTACACGTCAATGAAAAAAAGATCTGAGTTCCAATCGACCAAACTACCCGAAGTTTTGTGGTAAATGTCGTAGTTGGGAAGTTAAAAGTTGATAGGGAAAGTGCAATATTTTTTGTTGCATTCTGAAGAATTAGAGAAAATAAACCATTCAATAGGTAATATTTAAATTATTTGACAAAGCTATGGGGATTTTATGGCCTACTGGGTTCAATATGACAATGTTGTTTTTAAGCGATGCAATATTCATGCAGTAACCTGCTTGGCACATGCTCTGCAGTCACTAGCTAAAAAAATACGAGGTGAGTATTCGGATGTTGATAAAGTAGTATCGTCTGTGAAACAGGTATTTCAAAAAGCACCTATACGTAATACGTATACAATCATTTAAAAATATGACAAAACATAAAATACCATTACCACCTGCTGAGCTCATATTCACGAGATGGATTTACGCTACATTGTAATATTGTGAACACTTTGCGGAAATTCAATCAGTTGTACAGACATTTAACGAAGATGACGCTGTATCAATTCGCATTGGTATAAAATATTTAGTGAATAACAATCTACCATGTAATTTAAAATATTTTATAAAATCCAACTTTGGATTTTTACCAAAGTCCATAACATTTTTGGGAAAAACAAAGAATTTTGCTACCTGATTCATTAAATGTTATAGAAAATGAGCAAAATAAATTAAGTGAGTTGAAATGTTTAAAAGGTGAAAATATGCAAAGAAGTTCATGGCGTTTTAAACGAAAATTCCGGTTTAAAAATTGTATCAAAAATTTCTAAAGTTTTAAAAGATGAAGTTGAGGACATGGATGGAATGCTTGAAGATCTAACAAATTATGATCCAGCTAGTATTTTTTAAGTATACACCACTTTCTTCAGCCGATGTGGAACAGACTTTTTCAAAATATAAAAACTTGCTTTCAAATTTCCACTATAGATTAACGTTTGAAAAAGGAATAATAAAAATAAAACTATAAACTATAAATTAAGAAAATGCAAAGCAATTTTCAAGGTAAAAAATTTGTGAACAATTTTAAAAATAACAATTTCTTGTAAACACCAATTTTGTTTTGTATTTCAGGCAATCAGGCAACCCATTATAATACCCATATTTTACATATCACACTGAAGAATACTATTGGAATTCACAGATATACCTACTAATAAATTAGTATTATACTACTATTTATTATGTATATCTGACATCTGTGCTGACCTCCACCTATATTATATTATATATAAAAAAAAATGTATGTATTATTTATTGGAAGATTTATTGATGTTTCATGTAAGTTCAGGTAATTGTTATTTTAATGTAACATTATAATAATGTATCATTGATGTTTTTTTTCTGTTCAACTTGTATGTTATTCTTATGTTTTGCAACAACATATTTTAATCATTGTATGAGTATAAACAATTTTGTCATCAGAATATAATATAAAGATTATGTTATACATAGATACATTATGCTTATGATTATTGTTATGATTACATTATAGTTTTAGCGGACATTTATGGTTTATTTTATGTTAAATTTACGTAACTTACACAATAATTCTCAACGTTTTAAGTAAACTTCAAACTTTATAAAATATAAATATTACAACTTTTTGCGCAGTGAACGGTTAAAAAAAACTCAATTTGACGTAAAAAATAGCAGAGAACACAAAAAAATCTGTGGCTCTCCCTACTTCTGTTTTTACATTATTTATACAGTTAAGTATTAATAATTAGTTACACTTATATAATATTATAGAGGTATGAAATAGGTTATAACTATGTGTAATATTATTTATCTTTTATTATTAATATAACTTTCATAAATTATAAAAATTGAGTACAATACCTATAAGGTAAGATCTAAAAAAATTATTGTCGACTAACCAACTGTCAATAATTATGATAATAATATATAATTATAGTATTTTTATTTATTGTCGAATTGTTAATTCGCATAAAACCTAATAACTATGTTATTAGTCATATACAAGCTGTCATATAATATCATATAGGTAGGTACACAAATTTAGATCATATTAATATATTGATCTTTATACAAATACTTTCGCTTTTATAAAAAAAAATAACAAATCAAAAAAATTTGGATGGTTGTATACAGAGTGCTAATTTATGTGACGTATTTGATTGGTACAAAAATAAATATATAGGTGCCAAGGTACCCAGTTTTATTATACCCAAGGACAGACACTAAAAATTAAATTTTATTATCATCCAGATATTAATAAAATAATGATAACATATTATTTTATGTTAACGTATAGTAATAACAATTAACGACAATAATATTCTATATTATTATCTACCAGCTGATTGTACACGGAGCGGCGTTGCCGGTGACAAATTAAATGACCACGGATTTACCTCTTCTTAAACTCCATTAAATATAAACTGCACACATTTTTACAGAGTTATTTGGGTTGTTTTGACCAAATATGAAATACAGGTCTAAAGTGATATCCAACCCTAAAGACTATTTTATTTTCCGTTACTATATTAGTAGGTAACAATATACAAACCAAACAATATTCGTTTTTCGTAAACTAACAAATCCCTGTGCAAGCCTCTCTTTAAAATGCAAAACAAATTTGCTTCAAGGTTGCACTCTTGGGTATAGGATTACATATCAACCAAATTTAAAAATCATTAATGTGACAGACTTGACTGTTGATTGCTTACACTTAAGTACACAAAAACATTGACCTTTATTAATATGGACATATTATACCTACATTTTTAGGTATAATATATTTAAATTATGCACATCGATAGGTCGACCACGGACCAATGATTACCATATTGTATTGAGTTAATATCTACTATTTTCGAAGAAGTTTTAGCTGAGAGTAAATTCCAGAACATTACTAGGTTTTAAAAAAAACGTTGGTATAATATATTAATAAGTAAAAGAAAACATAAGATTTATTCTTTTTTTTCTTTTGTCGAATCAAAAGATTATAATATTCTTACATACGAATAGAATTTTAACGAGAGGCTATATGAACCGAGTTACAAAATCGACATTCATTTGGACAAAAAAAAATGTCGCCCGACCCAAATAATTGTATTGATATATATATTTTATTCATGAGACGCCGTCTCAGATTCGAGAATATACGTGTAATATACAAAGAAGAAAAAAAAAGAAACCTCTATACAGTTGGTCGTTAATTAACCGAATTTCTCGATCATTGGTTGACATCTCTCCGGCAGAGTCCGTTAGACAAAATACCGGTATGTTATTTCGATAGTTTTTTTTTTTTTTTGTTCCCTGTATATTATCTTTGCAGTGAAGGCGAATGAAATTGAAAGAGATGACGCCGATATTACACTGAAATGAAACAAATACACAAATCGCCGTTAAAAAATACAAACAGCATATCCGTGTAATATATAACATAATGACGTGTGTTGCGAAACACGGTTCTGTTGATGTTAGCTGCTGCTGCACGTCTGCCACAGGCCTTCGACCACGGCGTCTATAACGTCGTTTTCCTTTCAAAACTTTCACAACCCAAAAACGGGTTTTATTTGCCACCCGACGTACCTATGCCCCGTATATGCGCCCGAACGTAGGTATATGACGTACAGAAAGAGATGAAAAATAAGAGAAGAAAAAACCGAGAACAAATAAAAATCGTCCGTCAGTCCCCGAAGGGATTTATGCGCTGCAGTGGAAGGGGTGGGACGTGTGCGTTTTAGAAAATGGACGACGGAATAATAGAATAATACTCATAGGTAATAATATATTATGTAAGCACAATCGAGCGTAAAAAAATATCGAAAAAAATAAACCGGCTCTCTAGAACATCCCCTCAGATAATAGACACCACCATTGTGTGCGCCACCCCTATATAATATCATAATATAAAATATTATGTATATATATATATATACATAATAATATTATGTATCACGAGTATTACGATTTTCGAAGACGGACCGCCGAGGTGGACGCCAATCGCAAAATCGCTATACTCATATTATATTATTATGATATATTATATAGGTTGGTACGTCATATGTACATAATAATATCGTTGTGATTTTAGTGAGTACACAAGACATGAGTGTCCCTATATCGTCGTTGAGCGGTTTTTCTCACGATTATATTATTGTTATTATACGCTATTATCGTCGTGTCCGGCTAACCCTTTTTTCCGCTCTTTTCGTTGCAGCTGGTGTCTGCTGGTCAGCTACGAAGATGAATCGCGAGCGAGCATAAGCGTGTAAAACTATATACGTATATATTATATTATTATACATAACAAATAACAATGATATTTAATGTTTATGTGTGTGTGTGTGTGTGTGTGTGTGTGTGTGTGTGTGTGTGTGTGTAAAATGCATATATTATAAATAGTATCGGAACGTCCCGATACTGGTTTTGGTCACCTGGAACGAATACACAAGCAAACACTAGCATAAAATATATGTTATATATTATATATATAAAGCAAAATAAATATAATAATAAAAAAAAGCCACTTAAAAATAATCGTTATTCTTTTTACGCACATCGTATAACGGTCACGGAGGATATTTTAATAATTCTTCCGTGTTATCATCAACAACAAACGATTACTGTTCTTTTTTCGTAACTATTCGTATAGGCATAACACTTATTGCCAACTCGTTTTTTTTTTCAAAATGAGGCAATAAAGTGCGCCCACCAACCTATACATACGTATATTATTCCTACAGTTCAACGAGCAGTGCATAACTGACTTATATTCTATTATACAGAGTGATTCATGAAGAATTCTCACTCCCTTTTTTTTCTTCAGTAATGCAGTTATAGAAAATCTGATTTTTCGAATTTTTAAGTTACACCATATTTTCTGACTCTTAAATTTTTTTGTTCTACTTTAGGATATACAAACTTATTTTTTCAAATAACCCCCCCTATTCTACTGTGTTCTGTAAATTATTTAGCATTTAAATTCTCTGTAAAAGATGACGTATATCAAAATTAATATTAGAATATTAGATGTATTATTGGATCCAGTATTTATTTTATATTTTTGTAAGACCACTTTTAAGGACTATGATCCTTATCATAGCAATTTAATATCTGAGAAACTACTCGTTTGAATTTTGAACTAGATACCCACATCAACATTTAAAAAAAAATTATCCACTAATTAATTTATGTTACAAAGGGAGTGTTCTTATTTTAAAAACAGAAGTTTTATCTCCTCAGAGGCACAGAGCACTCTTTAAGTAGTATAAACAATCTCAAGAATTTTAAAATGTAGGTATCTATATAGTATATATATTTTAAAAATTCCAAAAATCAGAATTTTAATTAATTAATTATTATTAAAGGAAAAAATATCAATAGATTCCTTGAGACTTTGAGAGTAATTAGAGCTTATTTTCAACCCCTATTTCTGCTCCTAGCTAAAGGGTAGCTCACTCAAGATTTTTTTTTTCAAAAAGTATATTTTTTGTTAATTCAAATGATTGCCATTGGTTACATATTATATGATCATTATACTTGGTAGAAATATGGTATTAGTATATACATTTTGTACATAAATATAATAAATCTTTTACACGGCCGTCGGCCGGGATAGCTATATTATTACAAATTGCATTTAATGTTTTATAATATATTTTATATATAGGTATTATATTATAAAGCAATACGCAATGTCACATAAACTAATAATATTAATGAATATTATTCCCAAATTGTTTTCGCAAAGTTACAATAATTTGTTGGAGGACATTAAAATTATCAATATTATATCATTTATCATAAATACAAAAAAATGCTATTGAAATTGTTTAAATAACTTTAAAATCTGAATAGGTTAAAATCGTAACAGATGGGCTTAGGCCCTTAGCTCAGTTCCCTAAATCACACCTCGCCGGTTAACGCATTTTAAACGCTTTCCTGTTACAAAAATAATTGCAATGGGAAAAGCTTTATTGCCTAGTGGATTGTCAGTTATAAACCTAATTTTTAGTATTCCGGTGTACAAATTACGGTGTTATAAAATATATACTTAAAGTTTCATATCCTAAGGCCACCACCCTTGTGTACAATTTATGTATTATTTAAGTTTGAATCTATTCGACCAATTTAATATTAAAGTGAAACTCTATACGAAGGAAAAAACATTTAATTTTAATGAATAGGTGTGGTCAAGCAAGTTGAGTATAATTATATCATTATATTCCAAAATAATAAGATACAATAATAATTTGCTGAAGCCCAAAATATATAAAATAATAAATCAATCAATAATATATAGCTACGTCATATTTTTATTACCCAATACATAATAGAAATAGGACCTATGTCCTATACATTATTTTATGATTGCAGTTGAACCGTTATTTGTATATTATTATAAACAAAAACCAGCTTACGTATAAATGTAGATATAATGAACCTAGGTATATTTTGGACTAGAGTGTGCAATATACGTTATTTAATTTCTAGGGATATTACGTAATTTTATTTACACAACATTTCATTCACAAATAAAAAAATCGGTAATTTATTTTCTCCTAGTAAACAAAGATAATATGTATAAAATACATATTCATAATTTGCACGTCTCCTATATTACGATGGTGCTTTTCATCTTTCATAATAAATTCACGTACTGCAGCAGTAAACATATGATATTTTTGTGTTGGAATGTATACACGAATATCTTAATAAATTTAACATTTTCCTGTTACGACGTAGGTACCTATTATATTTGCACATGAATTTTATTAGTCCTTAGTCATACTACAGAAGATTAGACACAAATATTTAAGTAATCGTATTCTTTGAATCATGTACTTACGCAGGGATGTTTTTAAACCAATGTTTTTTACTTAGTTGGGGCCATAGGCGTGCGCAGGCCTCTTTTTCAGGGCATGCAGAAGGTTGCCACTGGCGCCCCCTAAAAGTTATTTTAAGCATTTAAAATGTTGATAAAATATAATATACTCAATACGTAAATATTGAAATATCTTACTGTTTAATTAAAAAAATTATATAAAATCATACAACTTGTACAAACAAAAAAAAAAAACGTTGTCATATAAATAAAAATTATAATTTATCATCATAACACATTTCTGCGTTGGGTAGCGTTTTTGAAAACATTGATGTCTTCGGGATTTAAAATAATAACTTTACTATAGGTTCGAGCTTTTCCGTATTGAAAGATCGATTGATTGACTATGAAATCTATTATTCTTATTTAAAAAATAAAAACTGAAATATTGTAGCAAAATACTATGACAAATACAAAGAGTAAGCATTTTGCAAATACTTGGTAGTTGATAAACCCAACTTGGGGCCGTGGGTGTAAAAGTATTAAAATAGAGAATAATTTTATAAGCATCTGTAAAATTCTAAAAAAAAAATTGTAATCTGTTTCTCATTTTTTATTTACCTAATTTGTCTGCACATATTATCTGAAAAGGATGGATATAGTTCCTATAATAACATGAATAATATAAATAATATACTTATTTAAAAAAAAAATTATTTATTTATCATTTTTTTTATTTACTCATTAGTCATTGCGTATGATTATGATAGATAGTCAATATTTAATTATTTTAAATATTATGTTTGTATACGAAAATATATTAATACTATGACTTTATTTTTTATAGTGAATTGGTACTTACATTTTGACACATTGAAATGACCTTAAAAAATATTACATATTTATTCATAATTATTGTAATTATAATGGGTGTATTACTTTATAAACAACGTGTAATACGTACTTGCAATAAATTGATGTTTATCGAAATATAATGCAAATATTAATTATCAGAATTGACAAATATATGTTGTATATTGTATTTATCAATGCAAAGTACTTGTAATCGCTATCAATGGCAATCAAGTACTACTTTTGTCCATATTTTAAGAGCATGATATTTCAACGATTTTTGGTGCTTATATTATAATAATTGCACAATCACTTAATATTTAAAGCTTTTTAAGATCATAAACCTAACCTTTCAATTCACACGACGAATTCACCCCCAAAACTTAGACCAAGCCACGTTTTGACAAACGTCCAATGTTTCAATAATTAATATTACTATAGTTTATTACCGACTATATACATACCATTACTTATGTATAATAATGATTTAATAGTGTTTACAATAATGAATAATTGAACTAAGTTCAATTCTTACTGTTATCATAAAAATATATTATCAAACTAGTTTTAGCATTTGTAAACAATAAATTAATAAGTGAATAGTGGAACAGTAGAAGCTTAATACATTATAATTTATAACTATAAGTGATACCTGCCATTATTCATCACAGACGTTTTTTTCGATAATAATAAGAATTTTAGGTTAGTTTATTACACGGAATGACGCAATAAAGTGATTTATTGTATCGATTATCCGAAATGTACCTATAAACAAAATACAAATCAATAATCATACATAAATTATAATCATAAATTTGTGCCTAGACTGAAAACCTACGAAAACCTATGCTAAAATCTATTCATCTATTAAGAAAATTACTATAGAACATGATGACCTAATTTTCAAAAAATAAGACTATCCAATTTAAATATTTATACCCACCTATACTATTAATTTATTTTTCATACGTCATGTGCATTAAAAAAACATTATATATATATATATATTTAATAATTAAATGGATATAGTATAGTAAAGCTACAAATATAGTAGACCTCTATGATTATTTTTTGAAGTCAAAATAAATTATTAGATTTATATTATATTAATAATTTATTGTTCATGATAAATATTCATAGACAGGCTGCAATTAAGGGGGGGAATGTGGTTAACACCCTGCTGTCAGACGCTCGTAATTATTAATACCGAAATAAAATAAAATATGCTTATAAACCTCATATTACTCAAAACACAGGCTAATATTACGTCATAGTGTACTGATATTATATGATATGCATAAAGTGCGACGAAGTTACGCGAAAGCAAGGAATTGCAGTAGACAACGATTATGATTTATTACTTTCAATTATTATATAGTAAGCAATTCAACCATTTCTTTTTATGTATAAAATAAATTGATTTAGGAAACGACTTAATCATTATTATTCCTAATTGGGTTTAAAATTATGTAATTTTACTTTATTTTAGTCTACAGGAGAGTGTAAATGTCAATAATATTATACTCATATATAAATTTAAAAATTAAACCAAAACTGTATTTCTAATCCGATATTTGATCAGCCCATATATTTTCAATAGTGCAGAGTCATACACACTTCATGAAAGGCTCAAAATTCAAATGTTTAATTAACTTAACCATGTTCATAGCTGACTTTGCTCTCTTATATGTCTTATCAAAGGCTTTGTATCATTTTAATATACCTAATTAAATGTACTAATTGTACAAAAGTATAGATTTTAAATAATCAATAAATGATTTTTATAATATATTATATTATTTAATTTAAATATTCGTATAATTAATTTAAATATTTCTAAAAAATCCTGCAGTTATAATTATAATTCGTAAAATAAATTGGTTAGTTATAATTGCTGCAACTTCTACACTCAATACATTATATTTTTTAATTTGTTATGTTTGTCCATTTCTTTTTAAATTAATACAATGAAAGAACTAAAATAGTGTAGTCCTTATAGCAAATTAAAATTATTCTTACATTTTTAATATTGAATGCAACTTAAGTGTTTTTGAACAAAAGCGAAACACAGAACAGTTGTTTCTGATAAGTACATACATTTGATATTAAATTATATCATGTCCTTGAGACAGTACATTAATTTTTAATTGGAAATAATTAGGGACAATAGGACAGTACAGAAAAAAATATTTTTATAGTTTCTTTAGTGGACTGGATTCCTTAATTTAATAAAAAGATTTGAAACCAGTTTTAAACAATGTTGTACAATGGATGAGTTTATATGAAAACAAAAAAAAATGCATATCATACAAATCTTTGGCCTAAATTTGTATTTATATTCTTTCTGTCTTTCTCTTTATATTTTAAATATGAAAATATTGGTTAAATCCTTGGTTTGTCCATAAACATTGTGACCAACAAGGACATTATTTAACGCACACCAATTGTATTTAACCAGTAGTTTTGCTGCAAGATAAAATTTTGAGAAATTTTAAATGTACAAGTGTGTCTTACCGGTTTACTATATTGAAGCTAATTTTGTGTCACCACTGCAGCTTTGTACCCATCGCTTACTACGTTTGATAATTAAAAAATATAGTATTATACTGCAACTACAGAATACAAAACCAGAATGCATCATAAAAAGAGGTGTTCATAAATGTATAAAAATAAATACCAGTTGTTACACCGGTATTATGTTTTTCAGCAAGTTATTCGGTGGTCATATATAATTTTTCCGTATGTTTCTTAAGCTCATTACACTACCCAGCAAGGCAATTTATAACAATATTATACAATACACAATAAACATATGTATAAAAAATAGTATTCGATGCCGGGAGTTATTTGATTTCCCATGTACATTTTTATACTGCTAAGATAGACTTATGACTATAGTCCTAATTGATATATACATATATAGCTAGGTACGCAATGTCACTATCCATATCTCATATCAGCTATAGGCATGTACATTGTACCTATAATATATATAATATGTCCTCAGAAGAACGTATACATCTACACAATACTGAATATTTGGATTTAAAGCAGGATTTCGAGTTACGCATTCGGAGAATCGTAGGTTCTTACACGAGAGTTACCTATAGATAAAAAATTGAACACGTTAATTCCTACATAATATGAGATGTGTAAATTCCTACAAGAAAATAAAAATAAGATAAGTAAGTTCCTACAAGGTAAAAAAAGTGGATACGTAAGTTCAAACATGGCAGTAAAATATGTTATTATATATAATTATAAAAAAATATACTATATTTTGTATAATATTATAAGTTATCAAACTGATGATATTGAGTCTTCAAAAAATAAAAAATCATAATAGGTATCGTATGATAACTTATAATATTATAAAATATAATTTAGTATATTTTTTTAACAATTATTAAATTATAAAATGTATGAAAATTTACATATGGACTTTTTTTTTACGGCGTAGACGTAGAAACTTACATATTATTATATAATTTTTCTACCATGTGGAAACACACATAAGTATTTTTTTTACCTACTTGCGGGTCTCGTGTAGGAACTTACCGACATTCACCCACGCATTCTGTCCACTAAAGGTATATACAGAAACGGATGTAAATGTACATACATGCGTTTGATCATTAAGCATTAAAAAAATCATCACGTTTTTGAAAAACATTCAAAGCCACACTATTGTTTTGTTAAAATATAATGGACAGTGCTTGGATTCCGGTTTAAATAAAAAACGGACCCTGTTTTCGATGACTGTAAGTATAGATTTGTGTTTTTCATTACGTTTAGTTTATTACATTTTATTTAAAACTGCTTTGGAATGGCAACCTTTAGCTAATATCCAATATTGATACACAAGAAGATTTTTAAACTAATTTGAAAATGTGAGAAATTGTATACATTTATTATTTAATCCAAGAAATTATGGTTGAACAATTTTTATCAATCGTGGTTAAACAGATTTTTTTGTGAAACTACTTTTTACAAATTGAATTAGTCAATTAATACAAGCAAACCCATCGACATCACTCAAAATATAATCCGATCCTCATTCATTATTCAGTAATGTTATAACTGTGTACAAGATGTTCAAAAAAATATTTGGAAACGCATTAATTAGGTATTGTTTGCCTATTTTTATACCTATATAGTATAAGAGTAGCAATAACAGATACCTATAAGGCTATAACACTGCTGCACATTTATTAGGTAAAATATTTAATCACCTCATTGGTTATATATAATATTATCGTCGATCGGTCCTAATTAGTCTAATGATCTTTTCCAAAATTTTTGAACACCCATTTAGAACGTCATGCTCTGGACTTTTATTCCAACACTTTGATTAAACAATAATTGGTTCGTTTGAAAAAAAAAACTATTGTCAAAAATACAAAATAAATGTATTTCAGAATCCATGGTTTTTTGGCTACAGCCAAAATAAAATATACGAGTAGGCATCTATTATAGAGGTACTTACACATAGGTACGACAATATGTATGAAATAACCTTAAGGTGTACAATATAAAAAAAAAGTATGTAAAAATGAAAAAAGCTGTAAACACATTGTAGATTATTATTTTTTTTTTTAATTTATAATATAAAAATACAATTTTTAGTACCTATAGTGTATGGTGTATGTTAAACATCTATTAAATACAAGATAAATTAAAATTAATTTATTCATAGATTAGAGTGGTAATATTTTGTTGGGCGGGTCTTATTATAATTATGTATTTTATAGATAATTATATTGAAAAATAAATATATTCTAGCACTTGGTATTAAATATTCTATCAACAGTTATAATTAAAGAGATCACATACCAAATATATCTATCATTATTTTGAACAATTCGTAATTTATTATGTTAAAATATTCCAAAAACCATTTAACTGTGTGTATAAAATCAATCAGTCAACTATAATACACCTATACTTGTGGTCAAAACAATTTGTTTCTCCTATATAAATGTTTATATAAAAAAAATTAATTAACGTAATAATAGTGACAACATCAAATGCTATAATTCACCGCTTGTTGTCATCACGTACATTTTCGTATTTTTTTAGAGGGATTCATAGAATGGTCGCTAATAAAACATTTTTTTTTCAAATTAGAGATAACTTTATTTATGTTTGGTTAGAGACATCATTCTTGATTTATTTTTGTTTAATCAATTTTATAGAATATAAATTATAAATATTTAAAAAAAAGCTTTAGACTTATGTTCTATTCTTTTAAATAACGACAATCATTCTATGAGTTAAGACAAATAAAATACAAACAAATCTACAAACGTAAACCATATAAATTAAAAACTTTTTTGTAAAAAGTGTAACTTGACTAGGTAGTGTGTACCTATACTTTTAAATATTTTTCTCGAAAAGTATTAATGTTTTTGGTAGTTTTTATTTAAATAATTTGAAATCGTTTTTTTGAAGGTTCGACGTATAAAATTAAATTTCAAAGTTTCAACTGTATTTTAAGTTCAGATGTTCAAAGTTGTACTACAGTGGACCAACATTTTGGGTGGTACCGGTTCTACTCTACTTCGTTCATCAAAACTTTAAATACTTATAAGTTATAAGTTATAACTATCTATAGTTAATTACTCGTAAGAAATTCGATTTTTATTTATTGAAAATCCCAAAAAAATATTCTGCATCTTAATATGAAATTATAACCGAATGTTGTCATTCTAAAAAGTTAAAAACTCAATAAAAATGTAAGTTTTATTAAAAAATATTTATGGTATTGACTCCAAATTAAGTAAAAATAATATTTTCTAAAAATCAGAAACGTTTATATAACTTATTGATTAATTGAGTGTTTACCTTCAGAATAATCACCTATTGGCTATTGTGTTTATGATACATTTAATAAATAGGAATTTAAATAAAACGGCAATCTAATTTACTAGGTAGGTATAGCTTATATAATACGCTTATATTAATATCCTTTTATGTAAACGCTTTCCGAGGGTAAAAATGTTGCACATATACCTATATATTTATATTTAATACCATATTATTAACCACGATGATCAAAATCGAATACATCCATAATATTATGTAGATACGCATATACCTATATATTGTGATTAATAGTCAAAAGTATAAGCTATTATTTAATGTAAATAATAAGCACATTAGACGAATACATAATAATATATATAAATATATAATTATAAGCATTACCGAAAATTGTTATGCGTAAGATATACAGAATGAAGAATATGATGGTAGAATATTATATATAATATTATGCACTTATGAAATCGTGTCACCGCTCGTATTGTTTATACCGTGCAATACTATCTATTGGTCAAATGGCGCTTGTTTTAGACCACTCCCTCCGTATAAACTCATTATTAATCCTCTTTCTTTCATGCGTTTTTGACGTATAGTCATATTATCTATTACGCACTCTAAAATACCGCCTTAATTACCAACTCTATGAAAATACATAAATACTTTGGTAATCTCCAAACTGCCATAATATAGTTATAGTGTTTTACCTACATTATCCGTTGTTGTTTGTTTAAATAGGCGTAACGTGTTTTAAATGGGGTTATCCGCTCCAGTGCTTTGAACTAAAATTGTGCTCAAGTTCATATAAATATAGCTAAGATACACGAATTACCAATATATGTATGGCCGTGAATTTAAATAAAAGTGTCCTTTCGTGGGCCATTGGCCACTATCGACGTTAGATATTTAGTAACTAGCAATATATAAATACATATATATTTATAATTTTATTAAAAACGAATGTATGTACCTACCTGATATGCAATTTAACTGAATTAAAAGTGTATTAAGACATGGATTTTAATAAAAAGTCCAAGCACAATGCACACTTGTAATATAACCGTGGGGGTGTATATATGGGGGCTTGGTGGCTTAGCCAAGTGTAAATATTAACCCTCAAGAATTATTGTTGTCTATTTCGTCCCGGTAAATTGTGCTGATTATATAGAACTTGCAGGGGAGAATGGCAATAATAGTATACATACATATTACCACTTTTGGTATATATTATTCATATTATACAATCATAGTTCAAGTCAAAACATAATAAATTAATAAATAATATTATTTTAAAATGATGCGTTTTTTCTTTGTTTCTGTAAACAAAATGTAGTAGACAAAAATGTTTCGATTTTCAATTTTGGGAGTGATTTTTTAAATGGAACTAGAAGTTGATCCTTATGAGAAGTCAAAATTGAAAAATCCTAACACTTTTCAGTTTTCTTAATAATCTGGAAAAACAAAAAAAATAAGAATAAATGGGAATTTTTTTTGCAAAACCAATTTTTGACAAAATTTATATTGTTTTTTTTATATGTGACTCAAAAATAAATTAACCGTAAATAATTAAAATTTTCATAAAAATTGTTTACGTTTTTTGGGCTATATTATAGACATTTGATATTTGATATTTTTAATTTTATTTAGTTTTTTCTTCTATTTAAACGTCGATGAAAACGTTTTTGCTTGGTCAAAAAGTTTAAAACTTTAATATGTTTATAATTTTTTTTTATAATAACGAAGTAAAATATAATTATTAATTCATCAATATACTTTGCAGTATATACTTTAAGATGAATTGTAGGTATACTATGTAATCCACTAATGTCAAGTTTAATTACGATGTTTTTCCTAGAAGGTTAAAGTTTAAACATAATACTATGAGCTTGTATTATATAGCCATATATAGGTATAATTGATGTTAAAGTAGATTTAACATGTTTCTGGTATTTACATATACATAGTAGATTTTCTTCCAATACACAGACAAGAAATCAATCGAGTTTACTACGTCATGTTTTTATTTGACGACTCTCAACAGGAAACGTGTTAATGAAAACGTCACACAATCAACTATATAATTTATAGGCACCTACATAATATTATTACCTAGGTATATGCAGTGAATATCAAATGTTAATATTAAAACCTGAATTTAAAATAAAATATAATAACTGTTCGGCAACCCGATCGATAACAGCGCGGAGATGATGAAGGGTCCTATCTATATGTAAAAAAAAAATACGGTAAAAAAAAATCGTTTAAAATACAAAACATTCTGAAAACATGCAATGGAATCGGGTGTCGCACACACGCGTCACGCGTAATTGATAATAATGTTTTATAATAATAACTTATAGTAAGTGCTATATTAAGTTGACATATAGTGTATATATAACATACTATTATACTCGTGACGAACAATTTTATTGATTTTTCGTAAAACATTATACTCGTATATAAAATATTTAAACACTTGAAATGCAAAACAATATTATTATTTTATTTATGTCAGTAAATACCTACTGCAAACGATTATCTCAAGTCACCGTAAAATGAGTAATTACACTTTATACACTGTAATTTTAATCAATATAATAATATTAATATAACAGTTTATAATATGGTAATCGATAAGTACATGTATAGTATAAATATATATTCCGTATCTTTGACATATTCCGTAAAGATTTCAAGTGATTGGTCAGCCACGGTGTCTAGTTATCATGTATAATATTATATAGGGAAGCGATTTATTGCCTGCAGTGGCGTATAAATAATAAAAAAGAACGTCGCGGAGAGATGAATTTAAATATAGAGATTTATCACTTATGAGGCTCATATAATAGTGGACATTTTTAATTATGTTATCATATTTTAAAAATGCACGCTGAGATTCGATACATTATGTACATTAATTAAGAATCAGGGGCGGATTGGGGAGAGATTCCGGCCCGGGAAAATACAAAGTATACCGGCTTACCAATTTACCAAATATTTAATTTTAGCCAACATAATATTATTATGTATTACTATTTTAACATAACTACACGTTTGGCAAGATATGAAATTTATAAAACTTTATTCGTAGTGTATATACATCGATATCAAATTTATTTTTATTTTTGAACAGTTTATGTTTACACATTTATAATAGTCCAAACTCCAAGTACTTATATATAACACAGTAAAAGTGAATAATTTAAATTACTAATGTTACGATTTTTGTATTTAATAAGAAAGGTTATTACCTATTCAATAATATTTAATAATGCGTTTTTAGACTTAAATAAAATCTTATAATTTACTTCCACTTAATATACCTGATAGGTAAATTAACAGAATCAACATGCAAAATGTATGTGTTTTTTTTATTTTCTAAAAAAATGTTTTACTGTGGTTTATTCATAATAACATTATGTAGGTACTTCAATTCTAAACAATCAGAAAAATTGTATAGTCTTGTTTTCCTTTAGTATTATTATGTAATATAATATTGAGTAAAATGTTTTGTCTCCGTCTTAGTACAATCTAACAAATTATAGTTCACTATCTGTATTCACCGATTAGCCGAAACGATATAATAATAATATTTAGCTGTAGTAACTAAATATTATAGAAATTATTGTATACCTACGTAATGTTACTTCCCTATTATTCAATAATTTATAAATTCGCCTAAACGATCGGTTAATTTCTGACCCAAATGATATATGCTTTACTCAAGTTAATTTTGGATTATTCGCCCAAACGAATGACGCTCAAATTTTTTACACCCGAAATACGTGTACTATTCTATTAGTATACTGAATTAAAAAGTGTATAAAACAATTTTCGGAAATTTAAACACTGTTCAAAAGTTACAGCAAATCATGGTTTTTGAATATTACAGTGCTTACTGCTCAAATCAGGTTGACTTTTTCTATTTTCTACTTCCACGGGATGTCAAGTAAAGTAGACTTTTTCCGAAGTTTGTCGTTACCTAGAGATCACCCAATGTGGTTTTACATAACATATCAAGGGTTGTTTTCGATTTTAACTGTCCTAACTAGTGACCCCGCTATATTACATTTGCTGTTTTTGCTTTTCGAAAAATACTATATTTTTGCTTTCTGTCTCTCATCGTTGCGCCATCATAGATTGCCTACCTGATATACCTACTATTGCATACTGTCCGCAATCCAATTCGTATTATCTTATTTTGAAAAATCGGGAAAAAAATGCAAATTTACTGGGCTGGTACCTAATAGGAATTTAAGAATACATAGTTATTTGAAAAAGCGGCCCACCGGGAAAACTCCCGAATTCCCGGTGGCCCAATCCGCCCCTGTTAAGAATAACCTTTTATTCTTTTTTTTTAATTAAGTAACTACTTAAGTTACTCAATATATGCATGAGAAAATTACAACTATGGTTATTAGTTAAGTTACTCGAATAATACAACTACTAAACAAAGTAACTAGTTAGTTAAAAGTTAGTAATTACCAATAAAAGTAACTACCAACTTAACTTCTAATTTTCTAACTAGTTAATGCCAAGCATTATTGGTAATTAGTAATTTCAATATTGTATAATACATAGGATATTAGTTATTACAATATAGGGACAATTAGAGACGTTCTGTCATTCTGCAACCTCGGAACGACTGCGGGGAAATTTAATTTTTATATATTTTGATACAGGTTACTGGTGCTTGATAGATATAATATATTATTGAGATATCGTTTGACCTAATTTAACTTGTGCGTCATAAATATTCAGCCATCTGCAATACGTTATGTATTTTATTAGGTTTTTTTTATTATTATCGCTAGTTATAACTTATAAGTTTATATAGCTTATATTTTACGTCAATGAACACATTTCGATAAAAACATGGGGTCATTTACGATATTTCGTTTAGGGTTGAGTACCTATATGTATACGACATTATATTTTATTACATTGATGTTTTTTAGGCTACTATATGTCTATATATTATATAATTATTCTGTCTGGCTGACGATATTATATTAATGTTGAACAATAACACATTATAAAAGGATCGAGTCATAATGCCAAAGTCAGTCTCGTAATATTATAATGTAGGTATCGTTCTTAAGTTTTGCATTAAGTCACATAAATTTACAGACCTACAAATAGATGCTAGAAGTTTTTTTTGGATATGTTATCACCAAACTCTATAATATGGATGTTTATTTTTTCTTTATTATTCGAGTATTTTAAACACAGGTCACTGAGATTCATTTTTGGTAAGTATTAAGGTAAGAACATTTAGAAACCCGATTTGATTTTTTTCTACATCGTAGTGAAGTAAGGCATAAGTAACGAACATATTATGGTTTATAAATATTTTGATATTTTAATATAACATATAACATCAGGAAAATCTATAATATACCTACGAAAAAACTTTTCTATAGTTTTAAAAATGAAATCTTAATTACAATGAATTTGTATTATATAAAAACATTATAAAGACTCTGACAGTTTTTACCTATAGGTGAATTAGGTATCTTTAAGGTGCTTATTTTATTATTATCTACTTATAGCAAATGAGTATGACGTGTCTATATATCTTAATATATATAAATCTCGTGTCACAATGTTTGTCCTCAATGGACTCCTAAAACACTTAACCGATTTTGATGAAACTTTTACACTATGTCACATTTGGTCAAACTTAAAAGATAGGCTAATTTAACAAGAGAGAGGACCAACCCCGGGAGGTGCTCAAACGGGAATTTTGAGATTTCATATGGAAATTTTTGTTTATAAATGGTTGCCATATGTTTTTAGTAATAATAATAAATAAAAACTATTTGCTTTACTTTTTAAATATAAATTATAATATAATATCAAACTATAAAAATGAAATGAAATGAAAATCTCTGTACAGGCTGAACTCTGGAACTACTTATCAGAACTTCTTGATTTTTTTTTTTTTTAACGAAAGAGTATTTCACGGAGAAGGTTTATTATGAAAGAAAATTTTAGGTTGCTATTGGTTAATCGGGCATGTTTGTTGATTTGTATTATTATTTTTTGTCAATATACATAATATATATAATATAATATACAAGAAGATCTGATAAGTAGTTCCAGAGTTTAGTCAGTATAGTTATAGTCTCTGTTTTTATATAGTTAGATATATATATATAAATTAATGTTTGTGGGTAGATTAGACCTCTGGGAAGAAGATAGGTTAATTTACAAAGGGTTAAATTTGTTTTTTTTATTCATCGGATTTAGTACGGTTAGGTTAGGAAAGGATTTTGTATAAATTGATTATATTAGTCCATCGTAGGTGGAATTAAGTGAAAACGACAAACTTGGTATAACTTTGATACTTTAGAGTTAAATCATACACTTACGTACAAACATCTACTGCAGGTAGATTGCCTACCTGATAATATACTGCTGCGAATCAGAATTTTTATTCCAGGCAACGGAAAAGTTAAGATAAATTTTGAACACCATACACAGAATATTAAATAACGAATTGAACAAAGTTTGTGTCGTATAGAGTTGATACATTTAACGGGCAACAAAGTGCACGGGATCAGCTAGTAATATATATATACATTATAATATGTTATGTTTTATGTTACACCTATATTATAAGCTTATCATATTGTTTTATACATTTTGTAAAAGGATTACAATAGGAATAATAATCGTGTTTATTAAATTATTATAAAAATGTGTTATAAGTTTTAAATATATTATCTACATTTTAATTGTAATTATGTCAAACACATCACATACACTTATTGTTAAAATACATATTTTACTGTTTGTGAAATTGAACATAATAATAATACAAACAAGTAATAAATATGGCATATTAACAAGAGCGAACGTCTGTTTCAGTTTTGTACTTTTGTGGCCTCTCACCATAAACGGACAACCAAATATTATTAAATCGGAATCGATTAACCGATAAGTATATGTTACTATACAGTATACTTACTATACCTAACCTTCTGCATAGAAGAAATCTCTTGTGGTGACCTTATTCGTATCCTCTCATAATGATATGTAGGTACCTATAATGCAATCATTGGGTTTAATATAAAATCGGATAAAGTGCAATAGGTATTTATAGATCGACTATATAGAGACAACCCTCTCAAAAATTTGTCCTTACCCACGTTCGTTTTAAAGTCAAAATTAGAATAACCAACTTGGTGACTTCCCTGGTTTATTTGTGTGTGTACTTACCTATAACCTGTGGAGTATAATAATTAAGTACGTATAATACCTATAATACTCCATATCTCTATCATTACGAATTATGATTGTTAATATTATTATTTAAAAAGTGGATATTTGAGTAAATTTCAGCGTCCGAGAGTATCTATCTATTTTAAAGTCCAATGCTGTGATTGATTCGAATATTGATTAGTGATTACCTATATCTGAGCAGTGCCGGATCTAAGTCTCAGGAGGCCAGGGTGCAACTACCAATTGGAGGCCCCTTAAAAAAAATGTTCTCGATACATTACACTTATCTATTTATTTGATACGTTTTGTCATTTTGATATATTAAACAAACTAAAAAACACAAAATTTAAATTCCATAATTTAATAGGTAAATTATGAAATTATGCATTCACTTACTGAGTCCCTATTCTCATATCTATTATACCACCATAGGCCGTGCATAGACTTTGTTCGCAGGGTATGCGACTGATATAATGTAGTGCCCATGATATAAATGCTCTTAAAATGGATGTACATGGCAGGCCTGGATACAAGGGGGGAGTGATGGAGCCCTATATTATATAATTTTCAATTCAAGTAATAATATTCTAATATTATATAATATAAATTCTAATAAAATAAATATTTAATTTTACCACATATTTGTTATACCTAATTTTTATGGGGGCCATATCTTAGTACATATACGGTTATTTTTAGGTGCATATTTTAGAACATATAATTTGGCCATTTTTTGGTACATATTTGGGTATTTTTAGAGCTAAAAGTCCCTAAGCCTAGTTATAACCCACCAAAATATTCAAGTAAAATCTAAATATATTTTGTTTTTCTAAAGTATGATAAAAAGGTATAAAATTAATATTTTGTTTGCCTGAAGTCAGTGGGCCCAGTGCAAATGTTCCATTTGTCCTTCCATAAATATGGCACTGGACACAAATATAAATCAGGTACCTCAGTTACCTGAATTGAATACAAAATTATTCATCAATCCTCTATATTTTTTTAATTCATTGTTTTGAACGTTTTTCTCCATCTTTTAGATGCACCACTTTCAAATTGTCAGCTATTAGACATGTTTTTTCAAGTCAATAAAAGATAGTGTAGGTAGGTACCTAATTTATATTTTTTGATAATCAAATGAAAAATTAATATAATAGAGTAGGTAAATAAAACTGACAAAAGTACAAAATAACATATCCGAATAAAACGCTGCACCAACGCATGTCCGTAAATCATAATCCGTTTTTACTTTATATTAAACAATAAATAAATATAACCACAGTTATATTATTAATTTGTCTAGCAAGATATTGAACTCGCGGCTAGAGCGACTTCGCGAGCCTCTGAGATTAAATAAATAGTACGATTATACGAAAATAGTATACGATGCATACTATATTTAATTAATGTGTATACAAATAAATATGTAAAACAAACAATAACAATGATAAATAGTATTATCTTAAATTCAAACCGTCCAAAATAAATGGTTGCCACTTGTCAGTAACATCTTAAAATAATAAAGTTTGTTCATTTTATAATGTTATAGAGAGTTATAGAAAGTTAGAAAATGTAGTACTTCAACCTGAGGCCCCTAAAACAACCTTGATCTTGAGGCCCCGGTGCAATGCACCCTCTGCACCCCCTCTAAATCCGGCACTGTATCTGAGGCGTTGTTTTAGGTGGCCGATTTTTATGAGATGGTTAAATTGTTAGTGCTGACCAATTTTAGAACGGCTGAAATGGCGGCCCAGAGCTCATAATCGTTAATCATTGTAATTTTTAAGAAACATACGTATAGGTAGTGAAAAAAAATATAACAGCGAAACTTTAATAGTTGGTTGATGTTTTTCTTAGGATCACGATATTTTGAAGATGTAAAATAAAACGATTAAAAAAAATGCTCATATATCATAGAAAAATTTAAATATCTTTTAAAAAAAAAATCCAACTCATCAACACACACATGCTCTTAACTTTTCAGTTTGATAAAAGATAATTTCACTCTAATATCAAAGCTAACAACAGAAAATTTTTGCTACTGAACTAAAATTTGCTATGTTGCTAAACATCCTCTGTCGAACCAACATAAAAAAAAAAAAATACCTACTAAATAACTAATAATGATGTTAACTACTATGATTGAGCAACAAATAAAAATAAAAATAAAATATACGCAAGGTTTTATTAATTAAATGTTTATATTGGAGCACGATCTTTTAATTAAAATCAAATTATGTTCATTAATATTTGACCAATCATAGCATAGGAATAGAAAATAGGTAGATACGCACCTGATCCAGTCGCTGAAATAACCACTTCCATTATTTATACCCATTCACAAACATTCTCGTAAAGTGTTGCAATATTTTAATAATTATTAGGTAGGTATATTTAATATTATAATATTATATATTATGTGGTAGCCACACAGTCCGATGCTGTTTTTCGATATAAACGAGCAGTCTTATCTAATGCGCAGTGATTAATAATTATACCACAGTGCTCGGTATAATAATATATACATAAAAAATTACATATAACATATAATATAGTATATATTATAGTTTATTACATAGTATATACCTACCTATTACGCACAGACACCTATCAATCTATAATAGTTTTTTTTCCTGGAGCACAACGACTCACCATAATAAGTAGGTAGGAAGTAAGTACTACCTATGTTTTGCACCGAATTATAACACAAGCACATATAGTAAATATTATGTATTATAGACATGCCTATATTATCAAGAATAAGTAATGTGTATGTTTAGTTTTAATAATCTGTTTTAGACTATTAATGATTTATGAGACATGCATAGTCATATAGAGCATGCTGATATGAGTGATATTGGCTATATATTATTATAATTTGTTTCTAGAAAGGTTAGATATAAGTACACAAATAGCTTCAAATCTCGTGTATACAGAAAAATGGTAAGTGCGTATAGATTGATTTACGATAGTCGATATCATAACACATGATGGTACATAAAACTTAAAATGTACACAAAGTAACACGTAAGTAAAATGTATGCTAAAGCAACTAAATTTATAATGAATAAAATAAATATTCGATTCTGAGAGGAGCGATGCGAATGTATTGATTTTACAAGGATGTGTGTTTTTTTATTTTTTATTTTTGTGGCTGTCATCACCGTTTAGGGCAGTAAAACTGCTTCGATTTTCTCCAACAGTATGTTGTTCGATGGGAAAGTGAATCTAGTTGGTGCATTCGAGATGTCAAAATTTAAAATTCCTAATAGTTTTCACAAGCGCAGGGAAAAACAACATAAAAATTAAGGGAAAACGGGAGTTTTTAGTGTAACTCTAAAACAAATTAACGTATATACATTTCACTGGTTGTTTATATTCGAATTTTCTATACACGATAAAATTTCCAAATTATTTTGATACTTTTTGAGCTGTTTGCGGACATTGCCAGTTTTCAATTTTTTTTTTTCTATAAATGTCAATAAAATTGTATTTATTGTGTAAAAAAGCCTCAACATTTAACAAAAGGTTCCTGAATCCTGATATATTGTTACAATAGCAGTTGAAAAATATTAAAAATCCATTTTTTTTATAAAAATTTAAAGTTCGAATTTTGACAAAATGTATCAAATTTCAAATTTAATAATTATTTTGTAGTTGAAAATGTATAAAATGTTCAACTTTTATATAATATAAGGATTGCAAATTTAAAACAAGATTCCACGTAAATAGGTTATATTTATAAAAAAAAAACTGTTTTGAGCCCAGTTGTGGGCGTATACAATTACAATTATATAATATTATATATTATATGTAATAAATAAATAAATAAAAAAAAAAATTATATATATA
This sequence comes from Macrosiphum euphorbiae, assembly GCA_949089665.1. Taxonomy (NCBI): domain Eukaryota; kingdom Metazoa; phylum Arthropoda; class Insecta; order Hemiptera; family Aphididae; genus Macrosiphum; species Macrosiphum euphorbiae. The sequence goes on along the minus strand of CARXXK010000001.1, from coordinate 95,987,770 downwards.
AATTACTTTATTTACAATAAAATCATCAAATATAGGTACTTAGTAATATAATATCGTAGGTTTACGACCGACTTCGCTCAGAATCGTTTTTCTTATACAATAATGATATTATACCATTGAATTCCAATTTATTGCAGGGTTTCTTTAGACTAGTATATCTGGTAAATTCAAACTATCTTGCTATTTGAAATTAATTTATTGTGTTCTTGTTAGACGGTCTAAGACCTATCGTTGAATACAGTTCGGGTCGTATGGGGCACTTTCCACTTGGACAGCTGATGCTAGTCAAAAAGTTGAACGGGTTCGTGAATATTTTTAAAATTCATGCTTCATATTTTCCTAAATTTAAATTCCTCACTCACACATATTATATACTATTCTTTACTCCCTCTCCTTATAACTTATGCTCTTTAACTGCGCCGTGCCCGACACTCAGATAATCTTTATTTTTTCCATAAGCTCCTTTCTGATGTTTTAGACTCTTCTTCCTTTTTAGCTTTAAATCCTGCACGATGCGCTAGCAATTCATCTCTATTTTTCATTCCGCATTACACAACTAACTATTCAAAAAACGTCCTTATAAATATTAGTACCTACCAACGACGATCCGCAATTATTTATTTAATTTAATTATATTGTAAAATGTTATTTTGGTCTCTTAAGAGGACGGCACATCTGCGTGTGTTGTCTACTTGTCCCAGTCTTATAAACCGTACAACATGTCAAAATTACTCTGTTATTTTAAAAAATAGAATTAATTGACTTTAATATGAAATATTTTAATTGAAAGGTAAAATTATTATCTAGACTATTTTGGAGGCTTTCATTGATAATTTACTTATGAATTAAATTTGCAAGTTTTTTGTAAATGGACTTATAGTTAATGCATTTACTCTAGTTTTAAAAACAACATAGGTACCTGCCACCTGATACAATAGGTTATAGTAAACTTACAAATTGCTGTTGTATATGTTTGAAAGACGGAGATTATATACTGGTATTTATATTACGGTGTATATTACGGGTGCTATTATCTTATATTAATTATTATTTCGTAACCATATACCTCAAATTCTTAAAGTGTATCTTGGGCTCAAACCCGTTTTTTTTTCAATAAATAAATATATGGCTTTCCAAATTTAAGAATTCAGAAATAAATTCACCTACATAACGAATAGACAAAATTACCTATAGGTATTAATTAAATATGACCTAGGTATTCAATAACTTAAACTATTAAAAATAATCGTATTTGTCAATAAATTCATACATAAAAACCCATCAAATGATTTGTTCATAATATTATACATTTTTTTTTTAATCAACTAAGCCATTATAATTATATGTATGAGTTTTTAACTACAAGTATATTTTAATTTGTATTTGATATGTTAAATTGGTTTAAGTTACCTACCTAAATCAGCTCCTTCATATTTTCTTGTTATACTATTATCTATTTGTTTTTATTAGTAAGTACCTAATAGTATGTGATTACATTATATTTAGTTAAATATAAATATTCTAAGTATTAGCCACATTAATATTTGTCTATAAGGTCACCTACTATTTGGAAATCAAAAAATTTAATCATCGGGATCGACGTCATAAAAAAATATTTTTAGTTTTCGCCAGTGCATACCTATAGTAATGCCTGCAAGCTACAGATTAAATGATAACCGGTTGAAAGCTACGTAAATGACATGATTATACATCTATATAAAATATATAACAAATTGTAACGTCTTAAGTATGGTCGCAAATTTAAATATTAAACAATTAAACGTAATAAGAATAAACGATGATATTTTGAGAATTTAATTTAAATTAATTGTTTTGAAATCTGTATAATTTATACAATAATTTATTGTAAGTAGTTTAAGTAATATTTTTATTTTAAACATTCAAATATCATATCTACCAAAAATTCGTATAATCTTAAAATAATTTTATTCTTAAATTATAAATTTGTGACATATTTTTATTATAAATTATTCGTTATTTTATTTAATTATATAATCAGTTATAAGAATATAAACGAAAAAAATCAAAGAAAGTTGCTCTGCTGTAAAGTAAATTTAAAGTGTACCTTCTTATGTCATTATTGAGTACGGCACTGTAATATGTCTGTACAGTTTGAATTCAATGATATTAACCATTGTATAATATGAAAAACGATTTTGAGCGGAGACGAACCATCTCTAATTCTATAAGACTACATTTCTGATTTCGCGTTATAAACACCTTAAAATGTGTATAAATAACTCATTCTGTATAGAAAATAATATTATACATGATGGCGTAAAATTTCATGTTTGTACAATTAATATTTTTTCAAATTACCACAAAATAATCATAAGTTTGCGTTTAATTAAGTATCTAGTATTATTGTAAAATATCGAAACAAATTTTCTGCTCCAAAACTTGGTAACAGACACAACAATACTTGTTTAGAAATCATTTATTTTGTTATTATTAATCAAATACTACCCTCTTTTTGCTCAGAACTAAAATAATTAGCTCATTATTACTTTTTGATCCTTGTTTTGAGTTATTCTGTGATTTGAAAATATTCTTTACATTTTTATAAATTAGGCAACTAGGTGTATTTATAGGTTCAAATGTATAAAGTTTAAATTATTACGAAGTTCTACAACTTAAATATAATGTTATATTTTATACAAAGTGTATCTTATGTCATTGTACTCGGGTTTTTATAAAGATTATGGAACGATGATATGGAATTTTGTTAAACGAAAAAAGACGTGTTTCTTTATTTTTATTTTAACATATTATTATGATCATAATAATCAATATTATTATTTGAATTTATTATTATGATCGTAATTAATTACTTTACATTTTTTTCATCACAGTTACTTTTCTTACAATATCATACATTTGAATTCTTCATTAGGTAGGTAATAATGGGTAATAATGGTAAATTGGTGAATAGTATTCGATTGTTGACATTAATATGTGCAACAAAAAAGTGCAATATTTCGTGGTGCTCTTTTCGTAGTGGTATAAACTTGAAATTTTAACCATAGATTCCCTATAAAGGTATCGCATGCAAAGTATGAACTTAGGAGTTGGAATTCATCCCTTTCCCTCATTTTTAGTTTCGGATTTTTACAAACACAACATTTTATATCGTACTTTTAATAGTTAATTTAGTATATCTTACAATCATAAAGTAAACCTAGGTACTATTGTTGTAATAATTATTATTATAATCATAATTAATTGATTACAGTTACTTTGCTTACTAAATTTAAATACTTAATTAGGTGGCTAAGGTAATAATGTTATTTGATTATTATAAAAATCTTTAATTAACTCAGGTTAAAGGAACCTATACCTAAATATTAGGTATATTAATATCGACTATCGAATACCATTTACCAATTTACCATTATTACCTTAGCCACCTACCTAATAAAGAATTCAAATTTATGATATTTTAAGAAAAGTAACTGTGATGAAAAAAAATGTAAAGTAATTAATTACGATTATAATAATAAATAAAAATAATAATATTGATTTTTATGATCATAATATGTTAGAATAAAAATAAAAATAATGAACTATATAATATGTTTGCCAACAATTTTGTTTATGTTTTTTTTTTTTCTGAGCGTGTCATTAGATTACTGATTCAACTATTGAAGTGTATCAAAAGGTAGCTATAAGAAAAAATTGTTTAGCACTTATAAATTAAACCTATACCAATTATTTCAATTAAAAGTATTAATGCATATTTTACTAATCTTTGGAGGACCATAGTTATAATAAACTAGTGAACCAAAATTGATGATTCTACTACTAAAATTTTTAGAAAAATAGCTTTACCAGAATCCATAAAATATAGTGGCTACCATTTGAAAAAAAAAAGTTGATTTTGTTATCGGTACACTTGCGTGTTTAAAAATTTTGAAATTGTTATAAAAAAATTGCTTGTTAAAAATAAAGAAACACGTCTTTTTTCGTTTTAACGAAATTCCATATCATCGTTCCATAATCGTTAAAAAACCCCGCGTACAATAAGATATACCATGTATAATATATCCCACCAAAAACATATATGTAAAATGAGAGCCAAGTTCAATACTATAATATATGCCTTGGTTGTTGACTTCAACGACAAAAGAAGTGAGATCTAAATGGGTGCCAAGTTAGGATAATATATTGAAGCCTAAGGTGTGACTTGGCTACTTTTCATATACGAATTATTATTATAAGTACCTACTAAAACAGTAATGGAAGAGTGAAGATGATTTTCCGAAGAATAAAATAAGAACTCAAAGCTTTAGAACTTGCAAATGCTATAATATATAATTCGTAGCCAAGTCAGACCTTAGGCTTCAATATATTATCCTAACTTGGCACCCATTTAGATCTCACTTCTTTTGTCGTTGAAGTCAACAACCAAGGCATATATTATAGTATTGAACTTGGCTCTCATTTTACATATATGTTTTTGGTGGGATATCATTACTTTTTGTATGTAAATTATTATAACCTAACCTAACCTAGCCATGACGTATTCTATAAATAAAGTTTATTGCTATATAATATAATTCAGTTACTAATATTAATAATAATATTTATTATAAAATATTTTCCGTTGTATTTACAGAGTATAAAATATATGTAAAATTAATATACAATTATTTTAACTCTTTTTGAGTATATTTTTAATTATCATAATTGTATTGACTGTAGTTTCTACTGTTGGGTGGATAATTCATAATTTGTAAGAATAATTATTTAATTATTTTAATTGTAATATTTAAAAAAAAATAATATTAATTACAATATTACATACATAGATAGAAAAAAAAGTATGTTGCTGCGCGCGGGTCGACAATATCGACACATATTCGGCTAGTCGTATTTTTGGTGCGGCGATACGGGAAAGGTTATTTAAGTCAACATCACATTACATTACATTAAATTAGAGGCAATTCATTAATAAATTGAAAAATTAAACATAATAGATAAAAAAATTGCAAAATTATAATAAAATCAATTGATTAAAAAATTTAAAATTTAAAAATTAAAAAATTTTAAATTAAAAATTTTCAAGTTTCTGATTTTTTCCTTTGTATTTACCCAACTACCTATCTGTATGCCAAATTTGAACTTTCTAGGTCATCTGGAACTGGGTTAGAATTTTGATCTATAGGTAAGTCAGTGATAAAAATGACGATTTTCGGACGTTAATATCTAAATAACGGTTTGAAGTATGTTTATGAAATTTAGAGCACATATGTATCTCGTTAGTCTCAATATATGAGCCAAATTTGACATGTTTATGTGGAATAGTTTTTGAGTTATGAGGGGGTCAAAAGTGGCTCCAAATGGTTCGTGTAATATTACACACGGTGCTGCTCGCCAGTTCTGTTAGCTAGAACTTGGCTTGACACGCTACCGCGTGTCTAGATTACAAAATACTTATTTGTATGATCTTAACCGATTTTAAAACATTGATTTCTAAGTAAAATTTCAGTTTGGATTTAAAAAATAATATAACTATTATGCTTACAATAATATTATAATTTTAATCCAAATGGTTATTACATCCACTTAATTAATAAATGCAATTTAATCACCACTTTACTTCTTATTACTAATACCTTTCATTTTTTTTCTATATTTATTTATATGTACTAGCTGATCCCGTGCACTTCGTTTCCGTACCAACTCTATATGACCCAAACTTTGCTCAATTCGTTATTTAATATTCTGTGTATGGTGTTCAACATTTATCTTAACTCTTCTGTTGCTTGGGATAAAAATTATGATTCGCAGCAGTATATTAGCAGGTAGGCAATCTACCTGTGGTAGATAGTGGAACTAGTGCTGTTTGTTTCTAACTTTATAATTTAACTCTAACGTATCAAAGTTATACCAAGTATGTCCCTAAACTCCTCCTAAACGGCTAGACTAATTGTGAATGCCAAGTCTGTCGACCAATATTTCCTCCTCATCCACGAAGACGTGGCATTGTTTTATGTACATAACTTATATGTGAGAATAATAGGCTCAATATTTACTTAATTGCGATACATATAATATCAAAACACACCGTACAAAAAAATTAAAAGCATTGAATGAATACACTGATTTCACGGCAACCAATAATTATTATTGTAATAGCTTTAAAACCCATGGCGACCATTTATAAACAAAAAATTCCACCGTAAATCTCTTAATCCCCGTTTGAGCACATCCCCTGGTTGGACCTAAGGGGATGATTTGTGAATCTAAACTTATAGAAGGCATATTTAGTAAGTCACAAACACACAACACTTTTTTAATTTTATAGAAATTTGTGGCTTTTAGATTTAGTAATATTATAGATGCACAGCAAAGAGATGTTTACATTTTACCACACACAATTTACATTTTACCATAGACCATATACAACATACTATTGTTTTTGAGTAATGTTAAATAAGTGATTATTATTATTAGTTATTTGTTATGACATAAATATTTTTTAATATTTAATTATTATAATAAAATAATAATACAAATCAAGAAATTGCCGTATTGACCAATAGCAACCAATATATAAAATACACTGTTGAACCACAGTTTAAATTTTCCAAATTTCCTACTTTTCCAGTGGATTTCCCTAAATTTTTCTGTCCGTAAGAACCATCCCCTTCCTTAAGGAATATTATAAAAAAAGAATTAGCGAAATCGCTTCAGCTTCTCTCGATATTTGCGCTTAGCAACACATTCAGCGATTTATTTTTATACTATATAGAAATTAGCATAATAACTCTTATCACTAATAAATAATAATACATAATTTATTTATTTATTTATTTATTTATTTTACATTACGGGACTAGCCCAAAGTACAGTTAATGGAATAAGATACAGACAAAACATTATAATAATATTGATATAAAACAAAGACTAAAGATTAAAGACTCGAGAGGTTCTCATTTGCTAAACGCATCATTCGGTGGATAGGGTGGTTTCGGCCATAGTTAGTGGTGTGTCGAGGAACGTAGTAGGGGGCCGTTAGCCTGGAAGACCTACTTGGAACACGAAAGTTTACCTCAGCGAGAAGCTCGGGAGCATTTATGGTACCATTCGTAAGTTTATTTAGGAAGATAATGTTGGCAAAAACTCTTCTATCGGAAAGACTACTAAGTTGTAAGTGGTGTAAGACTGGGGAATAATCGTGAGGTTCATGACGGATATTAAGACAAAAGGATGCAAAATTAAGGAATTTACGTTGAACACGCTCAAGTAGGGAAGAGTCAGAGGTTGTATAAGGATCCCAAAGAATGGAACCATATTCTATTATCGGCCTTACAAGCACACAGTATAAATTTTTGAGAGAATAGGTTAGATTGAAATTAGAAGAGAAGCGTTTTATAAAACCTAATGTCTTTAAAGATTTACAGGTGACGTGCTCAATGTGGGAGTGGTAGTCTAAGTTGGAAGTTAGAATATGTATATAATATACATAATATATAAAATAATAATTTTAATTATTATAATAATAATACTTATATACTATATAAATATGTTTATGATTTATATTTAACTTATAAATATTCAGTTCAAGTAGAATTGAACATTCAAATATATTTATTCGGGTGTAAAGTTGACTAAAAGAACAGGCTAAACAATCATCAAAATTCAACTCAACTGAAGGAGGCAATAACTAAGAGCTCTGCAGTCTGCACTTTAAAATTGGAGGCAAAAAACGAAAAACAGCTAGTTGATGAACCATGCCCCCCCCAACATTTCCTTCTTTCTCTTTCATCATCGTCTGACTCAACTTAATTTTGTATAATTTTTTATATTTATAAAAGTAATATATAATAATATCATGTTTTGAATTTTATCACAAAAATTTGTTTTAAGTTTTAACTGAAATTTAAAATTACATTGTAAAAATAATAAAATATGTTAAAAAAATTTAATTAATACCTAATTTTAAAAAATACAGGTATATATAATATACAATACACATGTATAATTTATAAACAAATTATTAAAATTATTTATAAGAATTAAGATTTAATAATAAATTAATAATAATATAATTAATAAATTATTAAATAGCTAGAATACTTAAGCCCCCGAGTATTTATTTAAATATTTAAACTGTTAAACCTCCCAAGATCTATGCACACATATGTATGCAATATTAATAAAAATACTAATAATTTGAGAAGATCACAGCGTGTTACGTGTTTTATATTTCAGTAATACCTACTTTAAGCTATATTCAGTTAAAATAGGTAGTAACACAATAAATAAGATAAGGTAGGAAATACGCCCATATAATAACTACTATTCAGCTAATAATTAGGATAAATAGAATTAATTATTGTGCCCATTACGTCATAATACTATAATTATATGTCTGTAATAACTTCTAATAACCACAACGTATATAACGGCTACTGATTAAAAATATATGAAAAAACCATAGCTTGATCTCTATATGTTTCCTCTACAAGGAAAATATACGAATCATAAATATGTTTTTGTTAATAAATAACCTTGGTCCATGACAAAGAAAACGTTACGAAAAATCGGTAACCAAAAAACCTTATATCCAGCCCAAAAACATATTTATGGTAAAAAAAAACTTTAAAATTAGGTGCAATTATTCGGTGTTTTGCAGTAAGAAGTAATGCGGATATTTGGTTAAAATGTTTCCGCCAAAAATCGTTAACTGAAAAAGTGACAGCGTAAGCTACTAATGGAGTATGTGTGTTATAATATTTATAATCGTGCAAAGGTTAAAAACAGATTTTTTAAACACTGAATATTCCAGTAAAATATTCGTAACTCAAAAAACAGACACCTACACGGCTATATATAATTTTTAAAAAGTGACCTACAGTAATAATAATGACATACCTAGGTATATGAAATATGAATCTGGTTATACAACCAGAATCGTCCATCATCCTTCCATCGTCTATCGATCACTTTATTTGGCGATACTGATTGCATCAGCAATGTTGCGGTGTGTGCATGTGAAAACGTTGCGATCGAATAATATAATTCCTTTGGTATATAATCGGAGCTGATCATCTGGACCCATGAGTGCCGCGTTATCCCAAGTAGTCGAATGACAACTTATCTGCATATCACCCTTTCGGCATTGATATTATATATTATGCGTACACATTTGCCTATATAAATAGCAGGTTTCTATATACAACGACGTCGGTAGACCGCGATGGGTCGCATCGCCACCAGGAGACAACCAAAGATTCTGCGCAGGTCTGATATTATATAAACATACATACATTCATTCATACATATATACATAATAAACATAAGGGTTGGGAGTGAACTTTGACACTGCGAACTCGGGGGTGGCACCCTCGTGAATTTTTTTGTTTCAAATCGTTTTTTTATTTCTGTGGGAGCATCTTCCAAAGCCGCCGCTCTGTATGGGACGAAACACGAGACAATTATATAAAGCCCCCTACAGCTGGTCATCGGCGTGTGACTCCAATGGGGTACCATACATTATATTATAATGCATACCCTTATAGGTGTAAGGTGTAACAGACGACCCGAGAATCAGTGCTGCCGGGCTTTGTACACGGCTATATGCTATAATATTATAATATTAAAGTTATAACGTATATAGGTATACTACCTATGACAATACATATTTTATCCGATGATGATGACGACTGACGAGGGCTTCTAGAGTTTGGAACAACGGACGTGCGTGTCATCCCGAGAAACACAGTAGGTAACTTTATATTATATCTAATTTTGTATTTAGGGAAATAAAATAATTAAGTCATAATTTAATGCAGCAGTGTTTAATCATTCTCTAAATTTGAATTTTTCAAATTTTCAATTTATTTTGTGAATAGGTATTTTCAACAATTGCAAGCAACGTTGCACTGTCGTTATTAGATTGAACTGAAAATATAATTTATTAAGTGTTGCTAAAATAATATGTTTTTAATATATAATATAGGTATTTGGCGTTATTTGAAAATTATTAAATCAACTTTTCTGTTACACCCTCTTAAAAGAAATATCTATTATCGTTATCTTTATTAATTGAATATTGTAATAATTACCATAAAAATATTAATCTAATATTTAATCAAAACGGTGCAGTTGAAGGATTTCTTCAAAAACGCCTTACTTAGATTTAATTCATTCGTGCTACATAGCGTATATTATTTATGGCGTCAAATATAATATTATATAGTTGATCAACTTGAACTAGACAGCAGTTAACTATTTTCTGATACTATTAATTAATAACCGAATACATATTTGAGAGTTTATCATAAAACACGATTGAAACATTTTAATATAATCATAATAATTAATGTATAAAATATTGATAAACGGAAATCACAATTTTTGTGTAAATTGTTAATCTATTGATTCTTTTTTTAAATGTTCAATTCATTACATTTAAATTTGAGCGAATAGTTTCCGATTCATTAAAACGTGTATAATATTATACATAAGTATGTATAATGATTTCCCAAAATAAGTAATAGATGCAAAATTGAATCTAGTACCTATTTACTAAAGGGGAAAATTAGGGTAAGCATGCTTGGTGAATCATTTTGTACATTATAAACTTTAGTCGGGTAAAATATATATGTTTTAAATATAATTAAAGATGTTTTTGTCATTGGATAATCGGATTTAATTCCCATCGAGTTTTTAAATTTATATTTCATACGTTGTTTGACATATTTTTAAAAACTCAAATCAAATTCCAAAAATTACATATTTTTAGAAACTGTATTCAATTTACAACACATTAATTGGTTTTTAAATTTTAAATTTATTACTTTTCAATTACTCATTCATTATTATAATTTATAACGACTGATTTGGGTATTGCAGATACGATTATGTTATGTCGTACTTTCATATATAAAAACGATTATGAAATATTAAAATGTAGGACTAGTATTAGGACGTTTACATAAGTAGGCTTATTTTTATCCTCATATTAATTATTAAGCTTTATCAAGGTTAGTAGATTAGTTTTTATTGACGACAAAAATTGTAATAAAAGAAAATACTCAGGAAATAGGAACATATTTTTCATTGAATTTTGAATACATATAACAACTATTACTAAACACATTTGTTGTGAAAATGTGTTCAAATACATTTCAAAAATATTCATACCAAAACAGAAAGTGAATAGACTTGTTCTCATTAATTGTTTTATAGCCTCAACATTCCTTAACCGACCAACTCTAATTATATATTTATGGCAGCTGTAGTTATAATATATTTTTATTATTATAATATTTTACCAACTAAAAATTAATTTAATATATAATTTCTTCTAAGGACACTGCCACACCGGGTAGTTATTGCTGGCACACTAGCGCGTCGATCAAAACATATAAAATACATTAAAAAAAATAAATTTAAAAAAAACAATAACTTCCTCACACTATTTAAGGTATAAATTGAATTTCCTTAATTTTCTGTCATATTAAAAACTACTAAACTATGCTTAAAGATCGTTTTCAATTATGATTGTACCGATAAAGTAACATAGTTAAGGAATATATCTATTATACTAGCAATAAACTATAAAATATTATATATTAAATTATATTTATTAACATATAGATACTTTCCAGACCATACGGCTTTTTCAGATACAAGTACAAATATTAATCATTGTGTATTAGGTATTTACTTACATTTCGTAAAATATATGTCATACAAGTAAATTACTATTCTCAAAAAATCACATATAGATCATATTTGAATATTTTTAAATGTAATGATAAAAATATAAATAGGTCAATTAAAAGTGCAATTAAATTAGAGTTCTTAAAAATCACATAATTTAAAAAAAACTGTTTACTTATATTGCCGTTATACATGGTTATTATCTCGTATTACCCCGTTTGAGATCTTTGCAATTATCAACAAATTTCTAAGCACTATTACATTATGAATAGGGCTAGGAAAATGAAGCACTAAAAACCTACAATAAAGGAATTAAAAAATTGCCAATAATGCTACAAAAAAAAGCATTTAACCAGGAAAATGCAACTAAAAAAGACTTAAACATTTTTAAGTTTAGCTGAAAAATATTTTTAACAACTAAGTACAATTTATAAATATTGAAAAAAAAAAATTAAAAACTGTTTTATTATATTTTAGGTACCTGTTTATTATATAAATATTAAAAAAGACTATAAGATATTTTAAATTTCTTTGATATTTTGTAATATTTTGAAAACAATTTTTCCGATAAGGCGATAATATTTCACTATGAATTCACAAAATATATATAATTATACAATTAAAATAAATGAAAAAATAATAAATTAGATAAATATGTACGTAAATGTTAAAAAATATGCGTATAATTAACAAAAACCAATTAAAAATCTAATAAACTGACAAAAAAGTACCCATAAAGCATTTATTTACGAATATCACAAGAAAAAGCAAAAAAAGCAAAAACAAAATTGCATATTTGAACTCTGTGATGAATGAATCGAATTTTGTTTTTGATTAGCTATGTCCTGGAGTACTATGAAAGAAAATGCAAATGCTACAAAATCCTAGCCCTAATTATGAGCTATTAATTGATAAGACATAATAGGTACATTGCATAAAAATGAAAACCATTGGTTTCCAAACTATTTTTGGCTGAAACGGGTATCGGATAGAGTTATAGGCGAAAGTGCACAAAATCTAATATCTGTACCATCTATGAAAACAACAATACAACTGAATAAAAAGTGTTTTAAGTACCTACTACAATATTGAATATTCTAATTTCTAATCATAATTATAATTTAAAAATATTCAATTGTAAATAATTTTAGGATTTTTTAACTTCTAGGTTTGTCGTTTATAGTAAGTATATTTTATTAATTATTAAATTATTGGGAAAGCTCATAATGGAATATTTGTTCACTTTAAGTTAATAAAATAATATTATTATCTGATATATAGTTAGCTGTTATTTATATATTATTTTAGGTAATTTTATAACTAAAAAAATTTTAGTCTACAATCTACAAGCCAACCCAGGCTTTGTACAATGTCTACACAGTATATCTTAAAAGGATGTCTGAATAATATTTACGTGATCTTTGAAAAAATAACAATCTGGATTCAGGTTTATTTAAAAGTGCTAACTATCAGACATTGATGTTTTGATTATATTTTGTTTCAAAAATGAACAAATTTTATTTAGTCATAAAATTTTATAGACATACAAAACTGGATAATGATCAATGAAAAATAATAGGTATACAATGTTACACTTTGGAAACCCAGCAGCAATTTGATATACTAAATCGATGCATCTGTCTGAAATCAATACTCCTAATTTGTATATAATTTATTCAAAGAATAATTACTTCAAACTCCATTATAATTTATATGTATAATAATTAGTCTATATAAGAGAGTTTCCACCTTTTTAATTATTATTTTTTACAACTTTTTACATAATAAATATTGCACTATATTTGTTGTTTTTTTTAGTGTGTTAACATGACATTGACATGTTAACATTGTATGTACTACAAGTATAATTATAAAATTACTCTATACTTATACAAAAAGCTTTTGCAAAAATACTACCCCTTCAATTTATTTGATCTACTTAAATATTATTTTATTTTACGTGAAAAATCCAATTTTAAGTTAAAACCATTACAGTTGTCAGTTTTGTAGCTTTTCTCTTCTGAAAAATTTCAAAAATGTATTTATTTATTCAAGAAGTATTTTCAGATGATCAGTATCATATTACGCTGTATTTTTAGAAATAACACGTTTTTTGTGAATAATGAATATACAATAGTATTATTTAATATATTTATTTTTATTTTATTTTATTAAGAATTATTTACAATCTATACAATACAATTAGTACAATGAGTAAAATTAATAAGTGGTTATCGAGCAATGCCGCCCGACCAGGTACTTTTTAGGTATTACGGTAATACTCATTACCTATTGTTTTTTATTAATTTTTTTTATTTTTGTATGTTTCTGACCCACTGTCTTTTGAGCCTTATACTTACATTACCGGGAAATGAGATGAAAAATAGTTGTTTGATTAATGGTTACTCTTTATATTACTTACTCTCGTCTAATAAATTAATTTATTTTATGGCGATTTCTAATTTACTTTATAGTAGGTAATATTGCAAATGTATTATCAACTGAAATTTTAATTGATTAAAACTATGGAAATAATTTTATATTTGATAAATTATAACTATTCTAAGAGTTACACTGTTGAAGCGTTGTTAAATTGTTTAATTGTTGAAAAAAGTGCATATTTTTACTTTTTAAGCACAAAAGCCATAAGTGCATGCATATTAGGTACTTATTAAGTGTAATAGTTCTGAGCCCTACTATAATTAGGTTTTGGAGCAGACAATTTGTTTCAACAATGAGGATGGTTTCTGGTAGTCAATTTGATCTAATCAGTACTTTAGGAGGGTGAAACCTTGGGATAACTCGGCCTCATTATTTATTCTTACACTAATTTAAAAATATTTGTTTTATAATTGTTTAAAATTCAAATTGTTAATATACAATTTGTTACAACATGGAATAATAAATATCTATAGATACGCTAAGACTTAATAAAATAATTTATAATCTATTAAAAAAATGCATTTACGTGATCAGTTTTATTATGATGTAATTTTAAGTCTCTAATAAGTAAAAACGTATTTGGTACCAAAGATTGTTACGCATTGTATGTTACGTCAAATTTCTAATTGACATTAATTTTACTGTAACGTAACTTACGTGGTTACACTAATCAATAGATAGTATAGATATTATTATTTTATCGTCTAAAACATATATCAATTTACCGTTTGGTCCACTATAGGTATTATTGACCAAACCTATTAACTTATAACCTCAAGATTTTATAGTTTCTACGACCCAATTTGATACATTGTCAATTATATATTTATCGTATTTTGTCTAAGGAACACGTAATTTTATAAATTGTAACCACATTTATAGATATTAGAACATTGAATTTTGAATATTACAAGCTATCGATCTATATAATTATGAGTAATAAAATATTATGACCATCAAATTTCTTATCAAAATGGTGAGTTCAACTCGAGCAGAAGAAAGGACGAATACCAAACAGATAGATTTATCGTCACACGAAAAAAATATTAAACGCCAAGCACTTATTATTTAGTACCTTTTTTTTTATCGTTACGTACATAATACATATAAATGGCTTTTAAAAATCAAGGTTTTACTTCCAACAGTAAACTGAAATTGGATTATCTTATATAATACGAATATACTTTTAAAAAAATTGGTTATTATTTTAATAAATAGGTGTAACCTTTAATATTTTTAAAATATATATGCATATAATTATTTATACATTTATATTCATAGATTAGATGACTACCTATTTTAGATCGCAGCCAGTTGTAGGTACATGCTCATGTTTAAGTGGGGTGGCCCAACAGTGACCGATTTTCATTTAGGGTGGATAAATAAATTCCAGTTTACGTGCAATACCCAAAACAAAATTCACACTTCATTAGAACATACCAATATACATAACCTTATATTATATATTAGGTTATCCTTTACGGATTTGTGATATATCTCGTGGTAGTAACGAAAAACATATAATTTCAAGATAAACATTTTTTAAACCTTTAAACAACCATACAATTATAAAAGTACCTATTAGGCTATGTATGATGTTTGTAAACTTAAGCTGGGGACATATAATATCACGTTACATGAGCTCACATGCTATTTCGACAAGTCACACCACGTCACGTTAAGTATACCTAAGATAATATGAAGCATATAAATAAACATTGTTTAAATATTTTAGAAACAACCTGGAACATACTAGTATTAACACCATTCACGTGATATTGTAATATTCTATTGGGTCAAACGTGATATTAAGTTTATATTTTTCTACTATTTTCATATCACACTACATCATGGCTTCTATTTATAAAAATATATAACTATGAAAAAATCGAATTGGACAATTTAAATGTTGAACTTCATGAAGTTTAATTTAGTTATAAATTGGCTAGCTATAGGGACAAACATGTCCGACAACACACATTGAAAGATATTTAGAGGGAATCGAAAATTCTAGGTAGGTTATACTACTTATACTTAAATCTATGTCTATTTATACATTTATAATTTTTTTTTTTAGAAAATAGAAATAGTATTTATAGTTTATGGTCAAATTTATGTTGTATATACATTCATGAAGTTATGATATTTTTTTACTTCATAAAAATATATTAGTTGGGGGAAAGTTGTATTCCTTATAAGTTTTTTTTTCATACATATAACCGGCAGTACTACGCATCATTAACATTACACGTTGAAATCTTCAAATAATTTTACATGATAATAAATTTAATTTTATGTATCGTAAATATAAAGAATAATCATTTTAGCTTTACTTTGCATGAATAAAATTATTTCGATTTTATTTTTATAATTTAGTGTCAACATTATCAGTTTATATTTTTTATTAATAAATTTACAGATTGTATAAATAAAATATAAATTAATAATGTAACAAAAAAAAATTTATATTACGATTACGAAAAAGAAATACGCACAAATATTTTGTTGATATTACTTATGTTTATACGATTTATACGTATTAAGTTGTTCAGTATTTAAATATTTTATAATTTTACCAACCAGTATTTTTAAGTATTGAATGAGTATTTGAAAATTTAAATATTTTCCATAAAACGACTTGAGAGTATTTTAAATATATTTTTTCGTAATAAATACTTTTCAAATGTTTTTTTTTCTCACAATAGAAATATTTAGAGCAATACGCAATTAACATAATGTACCTATACCAAATTTCTAAATTGCATTAGGATTAGGTCAAGTATTCTCTATCATTGCATAAGTTGAGACAAATAATAAGGTATAGGTATTGGGACTGGTGGTAGTGGCGTAAGGATAAAATGGCATTTCGGACATAAAGCCCCATACCCACAACTAAAGAGTTTCTAAGACTTCTCAGTTATCACTGAATACTAAACATTTAATTTGTTTTAAATATTATTAAAAAAAATGTTGTAGTATTTTCAACAAATAATTATAATTTTATTTCAATACTTACACGATTATGTTTTTGGCTTCACGGTATTTTATTATGAAAATGTGTTTGAAGTTTTGAACACATTGACTGAAAATAATTTTTTTTTGTGGGTGGAGGTGAAATCAACAGTTTCATATATAGTTGTCACGGTGAAACCCGCGAAAGCGCAAATCGACCTTTTTTTCAGATAGCTCAAAAGCGCAAAATGAATTTGAGCATTTGTACTTTAGTAGTGGGATAAAAGAGCAAAAATAAATTGTATTACCCAATACATTATTTTAATAACCTAACGTTCGACGCTCCTTATGTAAGCGTGGCCATTCCACGACAGATTGCAACAACGCGTCGCGAAGTTCATTGTATTTGTCTGTGTCTTATCGTAACACAATACGATGACGTCTGATAATCATTTAACATAACTATAACATACAATATATAATAGTATATACGGTATAAACTTACATTAAATGCGATTTTTGATAACTATATAACTTTGTAACTATATAGATTAGTACTATATAGTTATATGGCTCAATGATTCGTTTTATTTTTAATTGAAATAACCCTATGTTCACCTATATAAGTGGGTGTCTGTGATACGATCGTGTCACGTGTGCGTATGTGTCCGGTTTTCGCTAAATTAAAATTATAAGTTTTCAAAAATTAATTAATAAAATGTAATTTACATTAACTTACACAAAAGGGCTAAGTGACCTTCCAACGAGCCAAGGACTACCAATGGTCTAGAATCATATCACAGGTATTTGAAAGATCAATTTTATAACCCGTACCCATCTATTTATAGTTTTATTAAAGTAATTAAAGAACATCAAGCAGAAGTTAATTTAAAATTACAGTCAAATGGTCGAAAATCGTAAATCTAAAGTCATAGAAAACTTGAACCTTGTGTAAAGAAAAAAAATTACCAGATTGGAATACTTGAAGACAGTGGTCTTTAAAGTTTAAATTTCAAATTTAATTTTAAGGTACCTACTCATTATTATATTATTTAAATATATTTATTTATTTATTCATGATACTTTTTCAACTAATTTAAAATAATACTCAAATTTTTATTTTTACTGATTTTTTCATTTTCTCTGATTTTTTTTAACTAATTTCAATATCACTGTAAATGCTTAATTAAATATTAATAATAACTACGATTTTAATAAAATACAAATTTTATTATAAAATTGATTTGCACTTATGGTTTAATAAAAAAGTAATTTTGTTTTTCGCTTATGGGTTATTTAAATTTGCGCTTTTGGGTTGCGTTTGGGTCATATTTTGCGCTAATGGGCTACAGCTAGTTGTCGTATATTTCATTTCGTCAATATTTTATTAATTTAAAATCTATAGATATATGTATATCTTAATATCTTATTATATATTTTATGTTAGGTAATGTTTTTTAAAAATTATTTTTGTCATCTATCCGCTTACTTATTTTTCAATGAACAGTATAATCTTGACTACGCCTGTACTACTGGGCAGCAAAATCTCTATCGCTTAACTTTGCCTCAATCAACAGTATCATATATTTCTTTTCACTATTCATAATTACAAGTTTGGTTACGCGAAATGCCTGAAGGAATAAAAAGTGATCCAATTTATTTTTTTTCAGAAGCTCGGAGCTATAGACACCAATAAGCGATAAGTATTAACAAACATTATATAATATTTACGTTAATTTCACGGTGAATTGCAGGTTACCTATATAATAATAATATAACGTTTAAAATATAATAATTGTTGTTCACTTGTAGAAATATATGTGATAAAAAATCCCTAGGATATTTCATGAATAAATCATTCATAATCCCTTGATTTTAAACCAGCCAAAAGCCGTTTGTTTACAAATTGGAATATTCCGATTTCCGGTAAACCTGTTGCACATATTATAATTTATTGTTGTATACCGGTATGCAGTCATGTCGTCATGATCTATAATAACGGTATACTGTGCATTCATAAGTTGTTTGGAATGAGAATATACCCAAAAACTTGGCACGAACAATCAAATAAAAATAAATTGCCAATTTTCTTGTTTGCACGTTCTGAAAGTAGGAAAACCGGTACGGATTCATCTTTCCTTCTCTTAAACGAGTCAATGCAGTAGTAGGTACATCGAGTAACAAAAATGTAAATTACATTGTCACTATAGAGGTCTATATGCTAACCAACCTCTCGCCCATTTTAATCCTCCAAATTGTCTAGTAAAAAATGAACTCATAGCAAAAATATTTGATTGATGTCGTTGATATAGTTACCCTAAAAACAGCAATTACCTAAATCCATCTCATCTGACTTTCTTTCTATTTGGACTTATCCTGAAATCTTACAGATTGCGGCAAGCACGTACTCGGAAATAAATTTGAGGCGGAGGTATTTATAAACCATAATCAATATTAATAATAATTGTTTATAAATAATTAAAAGTTAAAATGTTTTCGCTTACCATTTTAGTGGAAGGGGTTTGAACCTATAACCTAACCACCCTCCCTTGATAGATGGGCCAGCATATATTATATTTATATGAGATTGCAGGGTATATTATACAGAGTGAAAATTTGCGTTATGCGATGGACTTTACTAAGTATAATTGTTGCATAATTGGGATTTCAAATTGATAAATGACTATGTGCAATTCAAAAATTATCTCTGTACAAAATACAATTTGAAAACCAATTTAGATTAATCACTTCGCTTAAAATTTAAAAACCAGTTTAAAAATGAATAGTTTTACATGCAAAACTCATAAGAATTTTGACATCATCGTTTATAGGCCTAGTGGGAAGTTTAGGTATAATACATGAAAATACTTTTTGTAGAACCCCTGAAGGTTAACGAGGCTATGCGTTTTTGCCTTGTTAATCATGGTTATTTGTTGTTTTTTTTTAAGACGACAAGCGTATATTGTATATTTTAATTCTAAATTATAATAATATATGTTTACTATTTACTATATTAACACGTTACGATAATATTGATTATAAATACCTACTGTAATATATATAATAATAATATGCTTAGATATTGTTTAATACTAGTGCATAGTATTGAACTATAATATTATAATGTTATTATATATAGGTACTGTATAATTATAGTATTTACTATTTACCATTATTCATAATCAATGACTTACATGTAGGTACTCAATAATGCGTTTTTTCTTTATTTTGTAGCTTTGACCGTATAGGTAATTATTATTAATACGGCAGTCATCAAAATTAAATACCCTACAACCTACAGTTGGCGTTTCACATTGGTGAAAGTATAAGTGAAAACTCAAAAACAATAATATAACCATCGTGATAATTTTCGTTTAATCTACAGGATTTATATAAAGTTATGTCTGTAACAATGTAACATCGCTGTTTTCTGAAAATGGACATCATCGCAGGTACATTTTGTGAAGATAACGTCTTAGCTAAGACTGCTAGTATACAAAATATTTATAATATTTAAATATTTTGATGAAATAGATGAAACTAATTTTATTCCTATGTCCCTATCGTATTATACTTTATTTAAGATGAATATGTATTGATTTTACTATGATGTGTTTTTTTTTATGTCTGTGTACACTATAAGTAGTCGAAATATCAAATAATGCTTAGATTTTCAACTTATCAGTATCTTTTCCGATGGTGAAGTGAATCTAGTTGATGCATTAGGGAGATTAAAATTTAAAATTCCCAGTAGTTTTCAAAAGCGCCGAAAGAACCAAAAAAAATTAAGGAAAAACGTTTTCGACATAATCGATTTTGGTTTTTTTTGTAACCCTAAAACAAATTGCCGTAGATACATGCAATTTTCACTGAATGTTTATATTAACAGTTTGCTTACACCATTAAATTTTCAAAAAATATTTTTATTTATATTGAGTTATTTATAGGCATATGAAATGTTCGATTATTATTAGTTTATGTCAGTTTTTGATTGATCGATATACTTGAAAATATAATACAAGGTTCCTCATAAGTTGATGTCGTAAGTGGAAATCGAAAAAAAGTTGGGAGTAATTGTTATGAGCGTTTGAAGTTCAAATTTTTACAACATGGGATTACTCGATTTCACATGTAGCGATTTTCTTATTTTGTTGTAATTCAAAAACGAATAACTCTAGATAGTTGACATTTACACCATATGTTTATTATATCAATTTCTATACTTGATAAAATGTTAAAAATATTTTGTCTCATTTAAATTTATTTAAATTTTTTTTCCATATAAATGCCAATACAATTTTATTTGTTGGGTCAAATCACAGTTTAATACAATACTCCTAATTACAATAGCTGTTAAAAAATATTTAAAATACAAATATAAATTTTTTTTATAAGCATTTATAAATAATTATAATGTTCGAATTTTGACTACATTTATCAAATTCAAAATGTAAAAATGTTTTTGTTCAACTTTTATAGCTAAAGATTTAAAACATAATATAAGGTATCACATAAGTAGTTACTAACATACTAAAACCAAAAACTTAAAAAAAAGTATTAACATAGTTTTTTTCATTGATATTTTAACTTCAAATTTAGACGAAATTAGAATCTGGTATTTATACGAAAAATAAGGATTTAAGTTATTATGCTGTGATATAAAAATATAATCCTGGGGCAGGTACTTGACACTTTTAACGTACCTACATTATTATATTTTATACATACAATGACATTTTGAAATGCAATTATTTCGGCAAAATAAAATTTAACATACCGTGTTACTAATAGAAATAAATTACTTGAATAGCAATTTAAATATATCGTAAAATACACTTAGGTCTGTTCTTACAATGCCCGGTTAAGTGTCTGATAACGCTAACCGACAGAATTTAATTTGTGTTACCGATAGAATTCTGCCGCATAGTATCTTAACCGACACTTAACCGGACATTGTAAGAACGGCTATTAGTAATTTAATATTACAGTCGGACAGTCTTTGCTCAGAATCGTTTTCCGCACACAATAATTTGTCATTGAATTCTAATTTAAAGCATACATTACAGTGACTTACACTTCAATGACGAGGTACACTCGAGCACTCGACACCTACTGGCTACTGTACGTCTGTACAGCAGAGTGGTTACCTATACTTTCCATCTTTTTATACTTTAATGTTTTACTTATGTTATTTTAGATTCTGAGCCGAGCGATGAATATATTGATTTTACAATGGTATGTGTTTTTTTTAAATTTTTAAATTTTAAATTTTTATATCATTGTGTCTGTCATCGTCGATTGAGGAGGTAAAACGGTTTCGATTTACTTCAATAATATCTTGTTCGATGGGAATCTAGTCGGTGCGTTTAGAAGGTAAAAATTTAAAATTAACAATTACAGTTTTCAAAACAAAATACAAATTAAGGAAAAACGGGATTTTTTACGCAAAATCGGTTTTTGACAATTGGTTTTTGGTGTAACTCTAAAAAAATGAACGTAGACACCTACATGCAAATTTTACTGAATGTTAATATTAGCATTTTCTATACACGATAAAATTTTAAAAATATTTTGACTTGTTTTGAGCTGCTTACTGACTTATCCAGCTTCCAATTTGTTTAGTTTTTCTTCTATAAATATCAATAAAATTTTATTCGTTGTGTCAAAAAGCTTGACAATTTAATACAACGCTCTTAATATATTGTTATAATAACAGTTTAAAATATTAAAAATATATTTATTTTTATTTTTATAAGAAAATTTACAATCTGTACAATTTGCACAATAAGTAAATTGTAAATATGATACAAGAAGATTATTTATAACAGTGAAGAATTTGAGGAGAGCAGCCACCCATTAGTGACACTTTCATTTTTAACTAAAAATATATAGGCACAACTTTTTTTTTTTATAAGCATTTAAAATTTGATTTTTGACAACATTTTAAAAATGATTTATAAACAGTTCAACTTTTATATCTAAGGATTGACAATTTAAAACAAGGTTCCACTTAAGTAAGTTATTCTGTAACCAAAAAATATATAGGTAAACACAGTTTTTTTATAGTTATTTTATGTTCAAATTTGGACAATATTACTTAACCAGGAATAACAATTTTAGTTATTTTGTTGTAATTAATAATATTAATTCAACTTTCGGCTACCGTATTAATAATAAGTAATAAGTAATAACAATACAACTATAATATAATATATCCACACTAACAAACCGCCTCAGAATCGTTTTTCGAATACAATGATATTATATCATTCATTGAATTCCAAGTAATACCATCAGTGACCCACTTATGGCCTGCACAGCAGACTTACCACTTACCTGTTTTTAATATGATTGCAATAAGTACGTTGAATAGCCTACACATTTATAAATAAGGGATAATCAGGTTTCCATCTATATTTTATTTAATTCTTTAACAATCAATATACCATTCAGTAAACAAAATGAGCTTCTAAAAATAATAATCTCTTGGAAATTCACATTAGAATCATCTTTGTAACAATCTTTGCCTATAACAAAGATATTACTAAGATGTAATTAGTATTGACATGAAAAGTATAAATACGTCTAGAAATAATCTACCCAAATACTGTGGTAATCATTGTTATCTCTAGATCTTATAAGTCACTAAATTCTTTATTTGTTGCCTACTAGGTGGTACGTAGAACTATACTGAAATCTAAAGCATTTAGTCATTAATCAATATTCATATATCTAACACAAAATGGCAAATGCCAGTGTGTTGCTTGAATCTCAGAAAATCATTTATCTCGCCAATTATGTTAAACATGGTAATTAAAAAAATCTACTAACAGATGATTTTACAATGGTAACATTACTCAATGCTCAATTGCTCATTAGTTGGTGTGTAGAATGTACCTATACTCATGATATTAAATAAAATAATTTTAACAGTTAATAATATGTTAATAAATATTCAATACCTACTATAATAATTTAATAGAAACACGAAAATTATTATTATTATGTCAAACATTGTTTTATAAATTAAATTATTTGTTAGTAATGGCCACTAATGGGTACTAATTTTATTGAAATATAAATAAAAAATTGATAGTGCCTTATTTAAAGTCGAATATGCAATTCAACACGCTAACGGTAATCGAATTTTAGTGAGGATTAAATCCAATTTCTGAGTGTATTAAAACATTCAGTTGTTATCAGTTATATAATTGAAAAATCCAAAAACAGAATCTTTTGTATTTACCTCCATAACAACATTATGTCATCAATAAATATTATTTTCTATGGAGGCTATAATAGAAATGAACTTGGAGCATCTGTTTTCAACTTAAATTAAACGTGTATTCTGATATGAGAAGATAACTACAATAACATGGTATTGTCCGGAATCATCTCACATGTCCGAAGTCAAGGCATATCCAGTGCCGCAACTACCGGGGGTGCAGGGGGTGCATTGCACCCCCAGTAGAGAATTTAGAGTTAAAGTCGATAATTGAAAAATACTTAGAATTATTACATAGAAAATTAGAAACTAATATAGATAATAAAGGGTGTCTATGAATAAAATATATATTATGTTCTGTTGAAACAAACATGTTACCAGTTAAAGCAGAAATTTTTAAAAAAAATGCAATCTTTTGAGTTTGTTTTGCTTATAATTATTTGGGAAAATGTTTTGAAACCATTATCTGTGGTATCCAAGATGTTACAGTGCTCACAAACCAGTATCCATCAAGCCAGTGAGTTTTTGCAAATTAGTATTAATTCAATTAAAAATATGAGACATAATTATAAAGAACTGGTAGAATCAGCAAAAAATATGTGTTTAAAATGGGGAATACAATTTCAGAATGAAAATAAACGAAAAATTTATTCTAAAAAACTATTTGGTGAAGTTGATGGTGACAGGAGATTGGATATTACAGAGGAAAAATTTTATGTTTCAGTATTTTTACCATTAGTTGATACTGCTTTATTTCAACTCGAAGATCGTTTTAAAGGACTTAAAATAGTATCAAATACTTTTAATTTTTTATTGCCACCAAATATAATAAAATTAAATGAAGCAGAAATAGTAAAATCATGCTATGATTTTATTCAGTTTTACAAAACTGACGTAACTTCCGATTTAACTAGTCAAGTTCTATCTTTAAAGGAGTTTATAAAAAACACTGATATGAAAACAATTAAAGAGTTATGTTTATATTTAATAGAAAATGGCCTATCATCTTTGTATAGTGAAGTTGTTACATCTTGTATTATATTTTTAAGTTTACCAGTGACTGTTGCAACGGCCGAACGATCATTTTCTAAACTTAAATTGATTAAAAACTATATAAGAAACTCGATATCTCAAGACCAATTAACCAACATAAGTATCTTTAATATAGAAAGAGCTCGCACTGAAGAACTTGATGTAGAAAAATTAATTTTAGACTGCCAATCAAAAAAGCAGAAAAAAAAAATTTTTTAAAGTAATTTTAATATTATATATATGTAATTTTTTTATAATTTTAAATGTATTTACTATTTTGTATAATAGTGTAAATAAGCAAATATATGTATTATGTATAATATGTAAACATATGAAAAACATAAATATTTAATTTTTTTATTATAATTTTAAACGTACCTATATATTATCAACCATTTTTATCTAGTGTAAATTTGTATTTTTTTAGTTAAAAAGAAATTTAAATGGTGATGTATACTTAACGTTTACAAATATATTTTTCATGAAGATATTTCGTAAAATTTTGGAAAGTAAGGGGCCCTATTATTTGGTTTGGCACCCCGGCCCTAATAACCTTAGTTGCGGCACTGGGCATATCGTAGGCACTATGTAGAATTTGGTTTAGTATGCACTACTTTTCTGTATTATAGCGGCGTCTGTACCATGTACGAGAAACGAGGACCCGTTCCTGTCTGGCTGTCTCCGATTCATATACATGAATATTTGACTATAATAGTACATACCGATCAGAGATTTAATTAAGTCGGTATTGATGTTTGAAATTAGGGACGGCGCGTACGCAGTCCCAGCTACCAAAAATTCTGCGCCCGAGGTATCCACATTAGGGATACTCGCAGGGGTCAACCGATTCCATGTGCAATGAACCGGCCTCGCCCTGGAGGAACCGCCTATGTGATCACGGTTGACCTCCACGCCAGGTAAGTATACTCGCTGGATGTTTACCGAGACCTTATATACTGTACTCAGGCTACCTCAAAATGGTCACACTCATAGCTTACCGGCTACTGCATCAGTCGCCAATCAATTATGTTAACCGGCAATCGGTCCCGAGGTTGTCTATGACAGTCTTGGTAAATTCGAAATGTTTAAGGAGTTTTCTAGGACGCAGTTACGTACCTAGACTGTACGGTCAGCACATGTCTAAAACGTCGGTCGATGTGCAGCGCCCCCTATGAGCGCAACAGTTGTCATTCGCAATAATTTTACGCATTTATTCACGGATAGTCGACATATATTAAATGCTCCATGTCACATTAAATGACATAATTTTGACAAACTGTATTTATTCGCAACAGATATTTTGAATGAACGTAATAACGTATATTATGTTTATACATAAAATTGTTGTACTTGTACACCAACTGACATATTTTGTGTTTGTTCATTGTTTCAAAACAGTATAGATATGTTACCGAAAAAAATTACTCTGTATGCCTGTGTCATATTTATAGAAGGGTTAAATACCTAGAATATGATGTTTTTGAAACATTTTCGTCTGAAAAACTATTAATACAGACAATATCAATAACTTTTTTAACTCGAAATCGTCGATACCTTGAACTTTTTCCAGGTCCCTAGAATTTCCTATTATTGTATTATCCTTGGATAACTCGAACTTTTTGACCTGTCCCTACTTCGAATACTACCTTCAACTTCGAGTTCACCAAGTCCGACTGTAATTGGATAACATTTTGAATGGGTTAAGTTACTTAGCTATAACATCCGTATAACTAATATTTGATAAAATTTAAATACATTATTATTGCTGTTATGAAATGAAATAAATAAATAATTATCATAATAAAAAATACTAACAACGAATGGTATATCCGTGGCATACGTACGTGGCATATACCCTGCAAATCCATCAAAAAAAACTCTTCTATACCCACCTAGTGTCCTAGTACCTACCTACTATATTTCACTATAATAATCTCCATAATATTTAACTCCATACCTATTAGGGCTAAGGTCTATGAAGCATAGGCTATACCACAACATAGGTAATGCTAGGACTACTAATAAGTAATAAATAATAAGCATAGATAATAAAATGGATACGGCATTCCAAATTCTAATACCAGATAACTATGTATAAATACTCGGTCTTCAATTATACGAAATAAAGCGTTCTGAGGCGATTTGCCGATTTGTTTAAATCATGACGTTATCACCTGATATTATGATAAGACAACGTGTGATATCTAAAATTTATAAAATTAAAAATAAAAACTCCGTAGGTAAAGTTGGGTAGTTACAAGTTACTTATGGTAAAAAACTAAAAGCCAATTCTAATTTATAGTTTATACAATTGTCAATTATACCTATTACAGATTAAAGATAATAGTATCAGTATGAAAATTGTTTATACTTCATAATTCTAACGTTTGACGAATAATACGTCAGAACGTATTGTATTATACCCACGACCCACCACTTTCTGAATTTTAGGGAATACAATAATTGTTGTAAAATTTAACTGCAATGCAATCCTTAGTACCTATTTAAAATAATGAATATACATTATTTTTTAATACTCATTACTTTTTCAGTTTTCACATAATTGAAATGTAAACAAATCGCCTCACTACTGATAAAATACGGTCTGATTCAGGAGTCAGGACCGCACCGTTATTGGTTTCAAATAATTAGGCAGTATCTCTATCCATTGTATAATAATATATGATCTAAGTTCATATCCATTCTTTATTATCCGTGGTAATAAGAAGTTTGCCAAGTTAAAGTTTATTAAACGGCATTCATATTAAATTGTAGATAAAATCTTCTAAAAACTTAATTGAGTGGCACTAAGATAATATTATATAATATTATTAACGATGTACCATGTACACTTATATAGTATCTATACATATAATAATTAATATGTATATTATACTAATATACTGTATAGGTATAATTACTGTATGTGGTATGTCTTAATAATTTATTCAAATATGTAATTAAATAATAGAATTTTAAAAATAATTAAGTTAAATAATTTATTTTTAAACGTTAATTTACAATACCAACATATTATAAATGAAGACCAAAATAGATAAAGAGACCAAAATTCATTCCGAGAAAACTGCACATCTTATATAGGTATTTGCGTAGAAAATAAACTGTCTAGGTGTTATATATTAATTACAATTTTATATTATTAATATATTTTAATTTTAATATTTTTGATCATGATCTCATAAATTTTTAAGTGTCAAAATTACGAATTTATACATATATGACTTATCAAATAACATTTTTTTTTTTGTCTGTGTGTTTTCCGACCTTTAGGTTGTATTAAATATTAATTGATATTTTGGATTTGTAAATTGATAATAATATAGTCAATATTATAGTCATCCATGGTTTGCTATGAATATCTTTCTATAAAATACAATTTTGCTAAGTGCTATATAAAAGTAATAAATTGAATATTTTATCATTATTCATTATCATAACATATCACCTGAAATCACAATATCCATTCTGAAATTCAATACCTATTGAATTGTATTGCATTTTTTCCATCAAAAATTCAAGCAGATTACACTTGTATATAGTTTTCTTTTGGAAATACATTTTTTTACGATATTGTAAGAGTTAAAGAAAAATATAACTATAGGTTCTTTACCTATAGATGGTAAAAAAGATTTTTTTTTTTTATCGTATAGAGTAGAATAAGATAAGCTATAATAAGAATTATTACCATTTGTTGGTTGCACTGAACTGTATTATACAGTTCAGTGGTTGTTTGTGGTGAACAATTTGATGGTTGTGAATACGAGGATACCTATGACAAAAACTATTCAGTAGGTTGTAGCCTGTTGTAGGTCTATATTAAGATTGTTTTTAAGTTCATAACTATTAGATCTTATTATAAAGACACTGCACAAAAAAGTATCAAACCATTAATTATATTATAATTATTACATTTTTAATATTTTATATTAAAATTAACATTTACATTTATATTTTTAACTATTAACAAATACTTCCAAATAAATATTTGTACTTCTTGATGTTCAAAAATTTTTATGAATTAATAAAGTAATAAGTGCAATGGCAGTGTAAACAAATTATGATTACCTATAGGTAGTTTTATTGATACAATTAAAGGATGTATTTAATAATCTTAACTCAAATAATTTACATTTATTATTAATTTAATATAGGTATTAATTTATTATAATAATTGGTAATAAGAATGTAATTTTTACACTAAAATGTCAAATGTTAACAGTTATATAATTGAAATAAAGCTTTAAGAATAATCTGATTTGTGTAAAATGTTACCTAATCAATTTAAATTACCTACATACATTTTCATGTTGCATAGTATATAATATAATAAAAATATACTGAAATACCTATTATTTGTACTTACAAATTTGGTTATTCTCATTTTTATAATTTAAAAAAAAAACAATTATTTTATCATCTAGACATATATGACATATCACATATATAACTATATTTTTCTTAGTCTCAGACAAAAATGTATTTTAAAAATAAGTCAACACTCAACAATAAACCAGGGTAATGCACTAAAACTTCAATATCAATGTATGTTAAATATTTAATGATAAATTATTTAATTTATTACCTTTATAAATCAATATCTGTGTGGTGTGTTTTATAGGGAAACATTATATATTTATATTCATAGCCAAGCAATAATAGGTACCTACTACCTTTATCATTAATCATTAAACATAATGCGAAATCTCAATTAATATGACCTAAATATTATATTAAACAAGTATGCATAACTTCGTAATTTGTCCACTTAAAAATGTATATGGAGGTTATAATAAAAATATTCATTTAAAAAATCAAAAATGATAAAATTTTATGATGCACAGTTTACGTTCTATAATATATTGCTAGCAAACGATCTAGGCGCTACCGGTGGCAGTTGGCCAGTTAAACCGTGCGGTTTTTCTCGTGACGTTTTTCAATAATTTTATTGTATCGGCGGAAGCTAGTTTGGTTTTTTTAGTCAACTGTTACTAATTACTAATTAGTAATATTTATATCATACATAACTATTTATTGTTATTTATTGATTGTACTTCCTTAACAGTATTTACTTTTTAATTCCAAGAAAATAGTGTAAGGTCATTGAGTCATTCACGCCAAGTTAGTAGTATGAACTAATTACAGCTATTTTACGTTAGAATCGTTAGATACTGACTTTTTGTGATAATATTCATACTAGTTTACTAGGTACTTTAAAGAACGATGCATTTTTAAAGAGAAATTAAGATATAGAAAACTAAAATATTACCTACATTAGCTTACAATTTCTAATTTACTCCTGAAATTAATTAATAATATTATTATAGAAGCTGCCGATCATGCGCCGTAGTGTTGATGATAATGTTATCTAGTAAGTTATTACGGCGACGACGCTCAAGTAGTCAGCGTACTTTTGAACACTCATCTATAACGCAGTACGTTGTATACACAGACTGAACACTTGTGAATTCGGTAAACATACCTAGAGTAAACCCACTACACAGGTAACCCGATATTGGCTTGTAGTAGTAATACTACAATCACACGACATAATACACAAAGATATAATTCAGTACAAAGTCGTAAGTCATTCACAACGCAACATGTGAATGTATTACTCTCTCCAGTAACAATTATCGATATATTAATTTATATTACGAGGG
Source organism: Macrosiphum euphorbiae (assembly GCA_949089665.1). Taxonomy (NCBI): domain Eukaryota; kingdom Metazoa; phylum Arthropoda; class Insecta; order Hemiptera; family Aphididae; genus Macrosiphum; species Macrosiphum euphorbiae. Next base: position 95,956,741 of record CARXXK010000001.1, on the reverse strand, counting down.
ACGGCGCGAACGCAGTCCCGCTACCAAAAATTACGTGTCCGAGATATCCGCATGAGGGATACTCGCAGGGTTCAACCGTCCCCAGTGTGCAATGGGAAAGTCTCATCCTGGAGGAACCGCCGCGCTGATCACGGTTGACCTCGACACCAAGTAAGTATGTCTTAGACCGCTGTGCCGGTCGCCTATATAATGAATTGGTTCCGATGGGCCCGGGTGGTTCCACGGTGTGGCCGCCGGTCCAGTTGACAGATTGCGTGTGACTGATCGGCCGCGGTTCCACATATCACGGCCGGTCAGTGAACGGGTCGCGTGGCCATCGGCGGCTGTCGGGTGCGACGCACCGTCGACAAATCGCAGGTAAATCGGTTGGCCAGCTCCACAGCCACAAACGGCGACCGGCGCGGCGCCATCTGTCGGCGAGAAATAGATCGATCGATCGCTCGACGACAAATTACCAAGTTTTTTTATCACACTGACCCACGCTAATTCGATTACACTAGACGATATTCAAAAGAAAAATGTCGCAAAAAGTCGAAGGAAATTCTTTCCCTATGTTTCCCGTGATGGAGACGGAGATTTCGTACGTCCCATCGACGGTCGGCAAGACTAATCCCTATTCTCGACGTGCAATCTATTGAAATTAAATATTATAAACAGGTACTTACTTCCACTACTTAGACCACCAAACTCGTACGGTATCGTCAGTTTACGTTTATTTAGTCTGGTTTCCATTTTGTAATGATAAAAATTTGTATTGATTTATGATCGTTATTAATTTATTAGTGAATTAACTAGACCAGTTCTAAGCGAAACCGATTTCGATTGTACGGTGTACATTTTCAAAATGTATTACTATCGGGTGTTGTAGTTGTAGTAAAACCTGACCATAGTCCATGCCTGTGAATAATAATACTAATATATCAATTTACCATTCAAATATTATAACATACATTATAATAATCGTATAACATACATTATAATAATCGTATAATATAAATTATTATAAGATATTATTAATAATATGCCGTAATGATAGCTACAGTCCTATTGCTTCACGGATCGAGAAAACAAAATGCATAATTCTGGGTGTTCATAGTCCATAGATGGCGCAAGAGATCTTAATATACATTTTTTTAAATGCTCATTATGTTTAACTATTGATTATAAATATAGTATATTATTATAGATTTTTATTTTATCAATGTAAAAATCTAATGTTTGATCTTAAATCTGCTCAATTCTAAATGTCCATCCTGTACAGACGAAAATAAAGCTTGTCGTCTACTACTAAGAATCCACCATCATAAATTTCAAACTCAACTCGTACATTACCACTCCGCTAGAGGACACCACACATACACCGTCTTCCAAACGTACATCGTTGAACATTTCTGTGTTCAGCAGTTTCAAATTTATGAAGTTTAATGAAACTTTAAAGTGAATACCGATATTGACTATTGTCTATTAAGCATTGACCTATTATGAATTATAAAACTAAAAGGTAAGAACTAAGAACATTATCTGTTTTTTTTTTTTATATTAAAATTTGTAAAGTGAATGAGCATTTTGAAAATGTGATACTTAACATTCACATACCTATCTATAAAATAAAAATACTTAACAAAAAACCAGATAATGTTTTTACCTTTAAGCTAAATAATAGATGTTTGGACAATATTAAAACTAACAATACACACAGTTGGAACATATAATTTATAAAAAGGTTGTTATACCTATATTTGCCATGTTTTTTATTAACTAAATTGTAAATCAAGCAATAATAAATTACTATGTAATTAGTAGTAATAAATAATAATGTTTTCACAAATACTTCTGGTAGGTATCAAATTATTTAATTTTCTCAATCACCCGACTGAACAACATAATATTGTGAAAGACTTATTGACCAATGCTGTAAATCAATATTACACCAAGTCCAGTTATATTATTTAATTATTAGGAGACCTATAATTGCATACCAATTATTTTGTTCAATATCGTTTGTAACAACTTGAAATTATATTATAAATTATAATATATGAAATACTTGGAGTATAATTTACAGACCAAATTTGGTTGATGGCCAGATCTAAGTACCTATCTACACACAACATTCAAAAGTAGTGTTCAAGTTATTCCCATAAACTTTTCCTATAGTAAATTTAATAAAAGCGGATAAGAGCAGAAGGGTGAATACTCCATCAGCGTTGTTCGAAGTTTGTCCATCGTCCCTTCGGTCCTTGGACAAGATAGTAATTACAATTTACACTAATTGATTTAAATGCAATGATTGCATATTCAATGTAAACGATTCTGAGTGGAGGATCAGTGTAACAATTAGTAATTATATGTGTCAATATATGTATTTACTATTTATGTATGGAAATTAGTATATTTAATAAATAATATTGTATGATTTGAAATTAGATTCATAATTTATGTTTATGTTCAATAGTAAATTAAATAAATATAAATTTAAACATTTTCTTTTAACGGTTATTTTAAATTTTATTTGTTTCTATGGTAATAAACACAACATTAAAAAAAAAAAATCAATGGGGTATTTTGGTGGTTTTTCACGCGTTAAAAAACTATTGAGAAAATTGAAAAATGAGTAATGACCTCTCTAAAGTAACATCTTGATCCAATTTACTAAAAGATAAGATACTAAATGTTGAAATTGAAGCACACCTTCTGGTAGAAAATTTATTTATAGAATATAAAAAAAATTTAAAATTTAAATAAACATCATTATAAAACCACTAAGTTCCTCGCTCCGCTCAGAATCTAAAATAAGTCAAATCGATACTGATAGCATCAATTGTTTAAATATGTACAGACTAAAGAGAAACTATTAACTTACCAGTTAGATACTTTTAACTTTTATGACATAAGCATAGTGTACCTACTGAACATCTCTAAGAATAAAATATTAGGTATATATGAAAATGAATTCCTTATTGAACAATAAAATGTTATAATAAGTTGTGAAATTGTTATTGATGATGTCAAAGTGAACCTTTTTTTTTTTTTTTGTTTATTAAATGTTTTATTCAATCTGTTACACAAAGAATAAGAACAATTGATGAATAATAAAAGTAACAAAGTAGATACAACAGATCGTAGAAGTATCCCATTGGAGGTACTACGTTAAAGAGAAAAAAAAAACATCAGTATTAAAGAAATTTAATTAGTCAGTAGGTTTATAGTGTACTTAAATAACTATATCTAAATACCTATTGGCTATTCCACCTATTCATAATAATAATTTATATAGTAAAAATATTAAATAACCAATTAAATCAAGTGGTCAAAATTCCATAAATTCAAATTTGTGTATTTCTTGTAAGTCATTTCACAGTTATGATTCCATTAAAAATGAAGATCAACTGAAAGATTAAACTGGAATTAATTGAACACATAATGTTTAACTTTCATGAACACCAATTAATAATTTAATTAAAATATTTAAAATCCGATTGAAAATTTGACGAAAAATAGATTCTACCACTAGAGTGCATTAGCCATACTAAATTAGTCCTGTTTTATCTCAAATAAAAATTAAAAGCCAAGAACAGTTTTATTTCCAGGATTTCTAAAATTGAATAAAATTATAATATACCTACTCAATTTGTTTTTTTCTAAAACTAAATGTATGTTAAAAATAATTTGTATGTGCCTTTATTATAAATCTTAACATTACTACTTAGTCGATGCTTTCTGGACGGCTTTAAATTATGCTAGTTATTATACTTTTATAAGATTAGATTATTATAATGATTAGATAGGTACACAATATACCTAACATAATATACCTATGTAATAATCTTTATACAGCTTTTCTCCACCCATGGTACGTCGTACGTGTAATAATAAAAAGAGCTATCAAATATAATATAGATACCCATACCTAAATTGCAATATTATTTTCGTTGATTATTAGATGGCTAGATGCCAGATGGGCATAATAATATATTAGCTAGCAATTGTATAGTTAATAGGTACTAAACAGAGAATTCCTAACATCAAAGTTCATACATGTCCAATCCTAACACTTATGCACTTTAATACCTATAATATTAGAATAATAATCTCGAGATGTTACGCGTGTCCTCCTTTATAACGTACGAATATTATTATAAAATGTTTGAAATGTCCAACATATTATAATTTTACAAATTTGAATGTTTGATTATACAAAGGACCTATAATTTATACGTATGGGTAATTTTTATATTAATTTGAGAAAAAGTGTGGTCGTAACTGTTTCCAGTGTCTTCCGATAGAAGTAGTTTTTGTTTTGGTCTCTAGTTAGTAGTTTGAACTTTGTAGTACCACCGTAACAGCAACACCGGTAACCAAATACTAAATACATATTATACAATTTAAAAATGTGGAATGGCGATTGTTCAAAAACAATAAATTCCAATATAGAAATCCCTAATTTCTAGCCTCTAGCTTCTAGGTATATGGATACTGGATACGTATATTATAAGTGTATACAGATAACAGACACTGGTATAAAATCGTCACGATTACGATAATTGGATAATTACCAATAATTATTTACAATCGTAAATAAAGTTTACATGCGTTGTTATGGACAATAGACAAGGTGAGAATATATTAATAATTTAATAATAAATGTGTTATCGCGTATTACGTCTTATTGTTGAAACAAGAAACACTTGCTCCCGGTGGTGAATATTTCCAACGCAAGCGGTGACGACTGAGAAGTACTCAAATGCGTCTTCGGTTTCACTCATAGGAAGCGCTGCGCACCTACCGCCTCTTTGAGCTGGCACTTACCGTACCGTCTAGGCGCCTAATAACATCTCTAAAATCTGCACAAATGTTTCTAAGCTATCAACACTTTATTAGTAAACCGCGAGAACAATCGCCGGTTACCGTAACCGTTGGCTAACTGATTCGGTCGCCGGTTTGCTGTTGGTGGGTACCATTTTTGGACGTCTATAGGATAGCATATAAGGTCTCCGTAGACATCCAACGAGCATACTTACCTGGCGTGGAGGTCAACCGTGATCACATAGGCGGTTCCTCCAGGGCGAGGCCGGTTCATTGCACATGGAATCGGTTGACCCCTGCGAGTATCCCTAATGTGGATACCTCGGGCGCAGAATTTTTGTTAGCTGGGACTGCGTACGCGCCGTCCCTCATATATACCGATCTTATTTAATTACCATAGTACAATGCAACGTCAGTTCCGTAACAGATGGCTTTCCGGTGTGCACCGCTTTGTTGCGTAAGGCGTTACACGCTGTCTTTCGTCTAGCGCATCGTATTATATTTGAGTGAATTAAAATGATGAAACATCGTGACTTAATGCACATTTTTTTATTTACTATAAATTGGTCAAATTAATTTATGGTATCTAATATCTATATTTATTATGTACCTACATCGATTATTTTTCTTATTTCTGTCATGAAAATATATATAGTTGAAATGTTCAACATGCATTAACAATGTTCTTTAGGTTTTTTTAAGCCCCACTATTACTTATTAGGAGTCTTTTGAACCTTAAAGTAAAAATAAATCGAAACTTTCGATAAGCTTATATTATAATTTATAACGTTCAACATTAATTAATTTGTATCAACTACCTATTCTTTCAATAATAGTTATAGTTAATTAGTGGACAATATATATTTTATATATCGTATATATATAATATTTACAAAAGTTACATAAATTGTTTACATTACTAAACGGTTTTTATTTAATTTACTGTAGTAATAAAATAAATTTTTATAAAAGTGTTGACGTTTAAAAATAAATGCCTACTACATTAGCTCTTTTAATATACATGTTAATATTATATATAAATACATTGCATTATACTAATAAATAATTTATTAATCATAAACAAATTGCATTCAATTCAACAAAATATTAGAATATTAATATGTAATAAATTACAATATAACTGTAGATTTTATTGAGCCAATAAAAATTATATACATATAAATAAACAGTATATTTAATTTCAAATTGTATTTTACCTATATTCTATAAATTTCAAATTTATAGTCTGCGGTTAGTGGATTTTGATGGACATTTAAAAAATGTGCATACGTTATAAACGTTAAGTGCAGTAGAGATCGTCTGATAGGAGGTTGGAATAATATTATAATAATATAATATGCTCGTATATAATTATTATGGCCTACGTCACCTAAGTTGGCATTATGATTATATTGTATTTATATTACCATTATTATGTGTGGGGCTATTTAACTAACAATATTAATATTAATATATTTATATTGCGGCTTTCGCATATTAGTTTATCAATTCTATTTTAATAATTTAATTTATCCGTAAATCTACAACATTTTATATGAAATTAAAATAGAAGATACCGTAAAATACGAAAACGCCAAACGGCAATAAAAAAATATTAATGTGCTTGTTTGTAGGTACTAAAAATTAATTTATATCAAAACTTGTTGAAACATCATAAAATATATCCGTTTAACCACGATAGCATGTTATAACTAATAGTTATATAATAATTCACGATGGATATTAGATAGTATTAGATATCAACCAAGTTATATGGCTATATAGAACACATTATTATAGTATCTCAACAAAGACTCTATGTAAAAACATCGCTAAGTTATTTTTCAGAAAACGTATATTACTAATACGGTTTTCGTTTTTACCTACAAAACCTATAAACTAACTAATAGTTAAATAAACTTCCTCAAAATGATCACATAACGACATAATAATAGACAACGCCGTGCAGGGCCACGATGCTTTATGTGGTTTAAAAAAAAAATAATAAAATAAAACCACATACCACTCGCCCAAACGTTCTATTATATTAAAATATAATATAAGTCACGCGCAGACTATTTATTTTTTGGTTAAAATTATAACATACTCCCAAACAGGGACGGACTGGGGCAACTATTCGGCCAGGGAAATTTATATTTTGACCGGCCCTTAAAATGTCGTCATCACTAAATGTAAGACTTAAATATGGTACCAAAGTTTTGACAAATAATGGTTGCATCCTCCACCTACTCATTTTTAATTTCCTCAGGAGACAACTTAAGATTCTCAATGTACCTATTTAGTATTTTATCTTAATTAAATGTACTGCACAGTATTATGTATATATCACTTTTTCTATTACCTACTCTATAAGTGATCCATAACGGATGAAAAAAATAGGTTCGTTTAAACTACTTCAACTTGATTTTTCTAAGAGTATCCTTTTCTCTCTCTCTGATTTTCTCAACCCCACTCTTTCTTTTAGTTTCCATTTTAAACAACAAATACCTAGATAAGTAAATATTACAAAATCATCAAACGATACACTAGTACACTACAATAAAATAAAAAAGAAGTTCAAGAATTCACTTTTTTGAATTAAGGACGTTACATTGAACGTACGAAACTGTACCTTTAGTTATCAGCTTATTAATTCCCATCAAATTATCACAAATTATCTTTTATATTTTACTATTATATAGGTACAATATATTTATATTATATTTTTTATTGTGTACAATTTAATGTTAGTTATATTAAGTAAATACTGGTTGGCTAGAAGTGGATATATTAATCGACTGTAGAATAAAGTCATATTAAGTTATAAATAGGGCATGGATATAAATGCAATAAAAAAAACAATGCCTTAAAAATACGATTTTATGCACAGTAACAATATTACAAAGCTTAGTAAAATGCCCAGAAAAATGAAAAGCCAATTTAAATGAAAATAAAATAGAACTTAAATAGGTATAGTCATTAGTCGTTAGTCGTCATATATTGTGATTCATTATAATCACTTTTCAATCAGAAGCTTATCAATATTTTTGAATAAAAAACTTTGACAGTTAGAATTGGCAAGTGTTGTTTTGTATAACTGAAGTCATAGGAGCAAACAAAATAAAATAAAACGTAATAAAATAGAAATATTAGTAAGAAAAAATGATTTTTAATTATATTAAATTTCTTGAAGGAACTTAAGCTAATAGTGTTTATAAAATTGTATATATACTTATAAAATTTACGAAAAATTCCTTCAAACGATAAAAATGTCATAAAAACGTCAAAAAAATGTTCTATAAATCAGTAAAGTTAAAAAATGCTAAATAAAAATTTAATTTTTAAATTATTTTATGTATGAAATACATTTTTTAATTGGAAAGCAATGTTTAAGAGAATACAGGAAAAAATGCAATTTATCTTCAAATTCACACCCTAGTAGTTATAAATAATAATTTCTGTTTATGCATTGATGCCGAGGGGCTGGTCAACCAGCTGAACCGAAATCTAAAATCTTTAACACCAAATATAATATAAACATTTTGCACACTCAACAGTTATGATATGAAAATACAAAATATTTATAATTTATATTTATAGGTACCTACTGATTTTGTTATAAATAAATAATAATAGGTAACTAATTATTTTTGAGTAGCGGCCCACCGGGAAAGTTCCCGGTATCCCGCCGGCCCAGTCCGCCCCTGCTCCCAAACGACAAAGGTTGCACCATAATATTATTTATGATCCTGGAGAGTATTTAATAGAAGCCAAGGGAAACAGCATTGCTGTTATAATAAATAAAATGCTATAATAAGGATATGTGATAAATGAGTAATATATAATAACTAGTATATAATAAAAAGCTTGATGGAGGAACCCCAAAGATAAACATTATTAATTATCATTAAGAGTGATGATTATTATTAGTAATGATATGGCTATATCAAATTATAAGTTGGTTATAAAGTTATATTTAAAATTGTTTGATCAAGTACTAGGTTTCCAGGCTCTTAAGTAGGTACTTATCATGGTGTATATAAAAATATATTTGTCTTAATACGATCTTAATATAAGAATATAATATATTCATAGACGGTGTACATTATACCTAAAAATTCTTAATCATTAAGCATTTATTATCATTTGATTTCACTGTTAACAACGACATCTAGTGTTTACTGGAGTTGCAAGAAGGGTAGAAAATATTCATGCATGCGTGTCCGTGTGCCAGTCTCTATAGATTATTACTCTAATGCTGAGCTCCATGAACTAAACATTTAACGAATCGAATCAACAGTGAACTAATAATTTACAGTCTCTTAAACATTCACATTTTAATAGTACATTCTTTATTTTATTGAAATGTTTCATGCGACTCGACATAAGTGCGTGTATTCTAACATTATCATTGATTACAAAGTACCTATGTAATTAGCATTGTGGCTATAGGCTATGTGATGCCTATAATATAGACACATTACAATGTTATTTAATAATATTATATTATTTTGGAAAAGCGTTCAAAAATCAATCAGCGATTAAAGCACAATAATATGAATAATAAATATCAAAACGAATTTTATATTTTCAATATAACCAATAATATTGTTTATTGTGCATGGGCCGCTTTACGGATTAAGGTTAGGCCTGCAGTTCCAGGACAGATTCTGCCTGGAATCCGGGTAGGAAAAATGTACTACGGTTCCCTACGCATCTACTTGTCGTTTACGGATTATATTGCATAAACTAAGACTTAGGAATTACACTTACAATTGTGTACTAATGTATTATTATTAGTTACCTAAAATATGTGACTGCCATACATAATATTATATTTATAAAATATTGAAGCTATATTTTATTTTTAATACACACTGGTACAATACAGTACCGTCATAGCAAATACTATATATGACTATAACATATAGTATTTGGTCATAGTGATCACGGAGAGTTCAAAATTTAAAGGTAAAATTTAAACCATATTGTAACTTATTAAACTGATGTCATTTAAGGGACAGCGCGTACGCAGTCCCAGCTACCAAAAATTCTGCGCCCGAGGTATCCACATTAGGGATACTCGCAGGGGTCAACCTATCCCATAGTGCAATGGACAAGTCTCACCCTGGAGGAACCGCCCAATTGATCACGGTTGACCTCCACGCCAGGTAAGTATGCTGGACGGCCGTTTCGGGTGTGGTTATAAGTGGTATGCGACTTACCCGGGATGGCGCAAGTCGGATACCGAGTAAGGCTCGACGATGACGTTCAGTCCCATAGCGACCCGGTTGTGACCGTCGCTGGACGTCGAAAAGACGACAGAAATATCTACGCGTTCATATTGACGGCAATTTCCTGTTTATCTTGCCCAGAAATCAGTCAGTTGGAGGTGCCCATTTGGCTGACCGATGGTACTTCTGTGGACAGCGCCATCTGTGGCACACAATGTTGTCCCCAACGTTTCCGCCGGACTGCACTCTTACCGTTCCAAATATCCACTCGTCGTCTCGACAAGCCTTTGAACAAGCCTACCAAATAGAATTTTTTTCATGTTGGGTTATAAGTTATAACTAAACTACCAACATGAGTTCCCAGAGTACCTACGCTTTCAAGTTATATGAATAATAACGAGGACTGATTAGACATTTCTTACCATTTATATTATAGCTTTCTCATTATGTAAGAAGTATTTTTGTAATCTAAATCTAAACATTTATTTGAAATTGAAAAGTTCTCTTTTTTGGGCTATCGTGATATAGAAGGTTTACATAATTATATTTAATTAGCACCTAACATCAAATATAGTGATTTACCATCTACAAAATATAGTGATTGCAACAATTTACAGTAACCAATAGGCAATAAATTAATAAATATTAAGGTAGCTGGTAGTTATGTGTGTAATATAGATATGTGAATAAATGGGATTTTTGACCACCTAGAATTAAGACATTGATCTCAAAATCTGGTTCAGTTAACTATTTTCAGCTATTATAACGTCCTGTAATAAGAACTAAGAATTTTTTCTGAAAAAAAATTAATATTACTTTAAACTAAATTATTAGTTATTATTTTGATATTATCTTTTTACTTGGTATTTTTTTCAATTTGTTTAAAGACCAATTTGGGACACATTTTTTAGGGCCTTAGCTCCTTCCTCATCTAATGCCCCTTCAAAATATCCACCTAATTGTGCATATGCACATAAGAACATCTCTTGACGGTCATACTGTTTCTTTTTTCTTGTCAGACTCCGACACAATCACACAAACGATTATTGATATAAATATGCAATGCAGAATGCTATCTATCTTGCAACAGTTTAATTCTTTTTAGAGTTTACCTACTGCATTTTTAGTCAATTTTTAATACATTGCAATCACTAATCTACTTTATTGTCTATATTAAGAGGACGTCGCACCCGCATGTGTTGTCTCCGTATTACACAACAAATGTTCCTTTGCCTGTTTCAATAGTAATATATTAGTGTACTGTTAGTTTTGATATTAGAGTGAATTGACCTATTATCCAACTTTTAGGTAACAACATTATCTGTGTTCTCTCGTTGGGTTTTTTAAGATATTTTTTATTTTTAAGTGAATTATGAGCATTTTTAAATATTAATGTTTTACATACTCATGTCATAACTTAAAAATTAAAATATCGTAAAAAACCAACGAGAGAACACAGACAATGTTGTTACTTAAAAGTTTGATAGTAAAAACTGACAGCGCCATATTGAAACTAGCGAACCAAAATTTTTGTTATTGCTATGTCACACGTGTGTGATACGTGATCCAATAGAACTATATTGCCGTACCATTAAAAAAAAAGCATAAATTACAATAATAATAACCAACACAATATATTTTAAGCAAATAATAAAAAAGTAAGACTGGTATAAGTATTATTATTTATGTATTCATAAGTTAGAATGTTTAATCACTTTAGAGTTTAAATTAGGATAGATTACTTGCTAAGTCAAGATATAATCTTTGCATAGTTACTTATTTTTGGAAAATGGAGTACCATACCCTCTTTAAAATAAGAAGCACATAGATGGCCACGGGCAAAACTGGTTTTTTATGTAAATCCATGTGCTTCTTATTTTGAACAGGGTATACTGATATAGATAGTTAGTTTAAAAATTTATAAATAGAAATCTACATTTATCATTACCATTTTTTATTTTGAAAAATAAAAACACACTTAAATACATATTCAATTTTGTGTAAGAATAACAATTCATAAACCAAAAGAAAAATACATACTTAAAGATATTTTACATTTTAAGTATTAATTACTATTAGAATTGATTATACATAGTATTCATAATGAATGCTATTAGTTTTATTCAATAACTATACAATTTGATAAAAAAAAAATAATAGTTAAAATAATACAGGACTTGTTGAATTGTTGTTTAATATTTTAACCTAGATATATAAAAAAATAATTATATAACTAAAACTGAAACTAAAATCACCTTTAATCATTAAACTATAAAACAATGTTTAGCTACAACATAAGGAATTATGGATTTATCAAAACCAATTAGTGGGTAAGCACTAAACTATGGTATACAAATGGAGTAAATATTATTTTTTGTTAATTAATTTAAATATGAATCAATAGTTTATCACATAATTTCTTATTAAAGGTAGATCAACATACATACATACATACATGAAAATAATAATTAATACTCAGATAATACAATTAGTATATTATCAAACTTAAGTTATAATGATTTGAACAATATTTATATTTATCAATATTATTTTATGTTACATTAAGTTATACTTCTAAAAAATATATTATTTTAGTTATAAAAAAATATTGTTATGTTGCATAATTACATACAACTATACAAGAAATAAGAAATTTGTAAAAAAACTTGGTTAAATTTTATTATCATTAAATAACTTCTAAAGTGTCGATTGGTAGCCATTTAGAACTTTCAAGTGCATCCCATAAATTGTAATCTTGTGTGACAAGGTCTTTGTTTAATGCATCTACGTCAATTGATTTTTTGTAATCTGCAACATTTTTAATTTATAAAAAAATATACAAAAATGATCTTTATATTTTTAAAAACTTATTTTCAAGTTTAAAATGTATTTAGTTATATTTTGATGAAATTTGATAACATACCAACTAGATTTAAATTGCCATTTGTTTTAATAACGGCAGTTTCAATAGCTGGTTCTGGCTTAAGCACATTATTCTGAATTTCGGGTTGATTCCATATTGAGTAACGATGCCAATAGTTGGTTTCAAAATACTGACCATAATCTTGACTAGCTTTATACCCTTGAGAGTCATTTGAAGCACTAAAATAATAAATCAATTATTATACTAAAATATAATGAATCAAATCATAAATATTTTAGTACCAGTAGGAAAATAATTTTTATGAGTTAAGGATATAACATATTTGCATGTAATCAATATTGTTTATTGTATAATATACAGTATAGATTATAGTTAGGTATTCTTTTATAACAAACATAAAAATGAACAAAAGAATATCAACACATTAATTCCATAATATTCCATGACCCAGTATTAAGATTACCAACAAGATATTAAGATTTTAACAATCAAAACTATATAAATAAGTAATAACCATTTCAGCTAAAGATAATCTTTTTTTCTATCTCACAACATTTTATACTTGCATAATTTACAGTTACAATAATATCTTTTGAATCTAATTTTTAAGCTATCTCCGATATAGATAAAGATTTAGTTATCAAGTTACTATTATTATGGTTTGTTTTCTGTCTCTGACAATACATATAACATTGACAAGACTCATTCGCATAAAATTATTTTTTTAGATTCAGAGTGGAACGATGAATGTATTGATTTTACAATGATGTGTGTTTATTTTTTAATTTAATTTTTTTTTTTTTTTTTGTGTCTGTGCACACGATAAGTAGTCAAAATAATGCTTCGATTTTCAACATCAGTATCTTGTTCAATTGCAAAGTGAATATCGTTGGTGCATTGAGGAGGTCAAAATTTAAAATTCCCAGTAATTTTCATAAGCCCCAAGAAAAACAAAAGAAAAATTAAGGAAAAACAGGAATTTTTAAGCAAAATCTATTTTTCACAAAATTGAATTTGGTTTTTGGTGTTTATTTCCTTATTTTGTTGTAATTCAAAAACGAATAACTTTAGATACATGAAAATTTCACTGAATGAATATATTAGCATTTCCTATACACCATACAATTTTGAAAATATTTTGACTCTTTTATAGCTGATTACGGGCATTTTCAGTTTACAATTTTTTTTCTATAAATATCAATAAAGTTTTATCTGTTGGGCCAAAAAGTGTAAAAATTTAATACAAGGCTCATGAAATATTGTTACAATTATAGCTATTGAAAAATATTAAAAATACATAGGCACAATTTTTTTTTATAATCATTTAAAGATCGAATTTTGACAAAATTTATCAAATTTAAAATTGAATAATTATTTTGTAGGTAAAAATGTATAAAATATTCAACTTTTATATCTAAGGATTGAAAATTTAAAATGAGATTAACAAAAGTAGTTAATTCTGTTACCAAAAAAACCTAAAAAATACATAAGCACAGTTTATTTTTATAGTCATTTTAAGTTCAAATTTGGACAAAATTACATAATAAAAATTATTTTAGTTATTTAGTTGTGATTGCATAATATTATTCATGGGTACTTGAAACCTCTAAAGCACACTATTATATATCTATGATAGTATCAGGGTTTGTTGTTGATGTATAACACTTTATAAGTAACTAATGGATATTGTGATATGATTAATTTGGAATTTATTATAATTTATAGATACCTACTATAGGTCAATTTTTTTTAATACTATAGATTTTCGGTACTTCTTGGTTGAAAGGTAACTTTTTAATAAATGTTTGTGGATTTTTCTACTTTTTGTAGGTTTTTTTTTGGTTTAAAGCCTGGTCTTCAATTGTACGAAATAATATTGTAATTATTCTATTAATTATTCTAATTTTTCTAAAAGAAAAAAAAAGTCAATAGATTAATTTTGCAATTTTATGGGTTCACATTAAATAATAATAAATTGAGACAGTTATTTGTAATTTTAGTATTCAATAATAATACTGGGAATTAATTAAAAAATAACAAAACAATTAAATTATCTTACACAACAATATGCCGTTCTGATTTTGGTATGACACTGCTAACCTTAATAGGTTTGGAACCAAGACCCGGAAAACCATTCATATTGTTAAGACAGTGTTTTTGTTCTTCTTCACTGCTAAAACGAATAAATCCATATCCTTTACTGTAACCGGCACTGTCTAAGACCACTGAAAAGTTATAACTATATATTAATATGCTATTATAGTAAACCTGGTATTTATAAATATTATTTTTAATGATAATGAACATATTATTTTAAATTGTTAAGTATTACCTTTAGCTGTACGTATAGATTGATAGCGGCATGCAAATGTTTTATATAGTTGATAGTCGTCTACATCAGAGCTAAGTTCACCCAACCATACAGAAAAATCTTTATCACTCGTAGTAATTTTTCCAGGATTTCCAGCGTGATTGAGTTTAAATCTTACAGGCTGCAAATAATTATACAAAATTATTTATGTAATAAATCCTTAAATATATACCTAAGCTTTATTAAAGAAAAATAATAAAATTTTCTATTAACTGTTTAATAAAAAGTTATGTTTACTATTTAAAATTGTATTAATAACAACAACTTATATTTAACTCATCTTATTCGCGATTGAAAGGAAATATAGGTAGCGCACTAGTCCATACTAATGATAAGGCTAACGGGGAACATGGTCGCCTGGCGGCCGAGGCCCGTGCTGTCTACACTCTACAGTCTACTTACTACTTTCTAGTTTCTACTTAGTCTACTATCTAGTTTCTACTGCAAGCAGTAATTGATGCTCACGCTAAGTTTATTGTAATAGATGTTGGAGATTATGGTCGGTCTAGTGATAGTGGGATTTTCAAAGAATCCTTAATTGGAAAACAATTAATTCCAAATAAATTAGATTTGCCATCACCCAAAAACAATTGATCAAAACATTAATGAAGATTTCCCTTTTGTATTTGTTGGCTATGAGGCTTGCAAACTTTTACCTAATTTTATGAGACATTTCTCTCATAGAAATTTAACAAACAAAAAACGTTTATGGTATATGCAACAAACTATTGACAATCCCGTGCGAGAAGAATAGTCGAATGTGCATTTGGAATTATGGTAAAAAGGTTTAACGTATTAAAAAATAAAATGCTAATCAGACCTGAAAAATCTACAAAAATAATTCAGGCGATTTGTGTACTTCATAATTTAATTGTGAGATGCGCACTTCCTTTGTACAACTCTTAATAAAACAGTTTAAAAAATAAAAAAATATGGTGAATAGAAAATGAAAATACAAACATGCAGTTAAATTTTCATGTATATACAGTTAATTGTTTCTTTTTTTAATTACAACAAAATAAATGTAATTAATTGTATTAATTTCCTACCTATGGGTATTATTAATTAGTATTTTTGGACTACTATTAAGTTAATAATTATGATCATACATCATACAACTAATAATATAATATTCATACAATATTACAATAAATTACAATAAATAAATTATTTATTAATTTGTATTTCGTGTGTGGTACTGTAGACCTGTCACCTGTAGTACTGTACTATACACATCTTCCCCGTTAAAATAGTTCTGATGACTTCCACAAGGTAGCGCCTGTTCCGCTTTCAATCGCGAATAAACATTATACAAAAATGTAATGTATAATTTATAATAAGAGAACAATATAACATACATAATAACTTATAATTATAAATTATAAATTAGTAAAATATACTGGCAATAATTTTTTTTATAAAATAACTTGTTTGAATTTTTTATTATGTTATTTTATCAATGAATGTTATTTTTAAATATACCATTACTTTGCTTATTGATATAAAGCTTGTGCTATAGCCATATTTAGTATTATAATTAAAAGACTTAAAGTGAATAGCATTATGTGTACAGCAAACATTTGTTATGCAAAATAATTACGTTATTATTGGTTGGACAGACAAACTAGCACTATTTTAGAAAAATTATTATTTATCATAACAAAACAGGAGAATCATTATCCTAGAAGCTGCGGCTTGCTACTTATACTGTGGGAATCATTTTTTTTTTTAGTAGCCTGTATAATGTATATTATGATTTATGGAATTAGTAAAATATAGTATGATGATTATGTACCTATTATATTTATACATTTTATTTCATAAACTGTCATCTGTATAGATGAATAAATAGGTATTATATTATACATTAATGAATTACATGTAAGTCCGTGGTCCATGTTTCTTTTGATTTTAACAAATACAATTTTTAAATTTACTGGTTGTCAATAGATAATAAAATAACTGTTGTTTTTGGTTTAGTGACCCAGTGTAAATATGAATAGGAAAATTAAAAACTAAAATGACTTACTGGATTAGTACCAGGTATATATTTTCCATTGAGTTTATGCATAATAGATACTGGATCATAGAAGTCAACAAATGCATAACCAGCAGTTTCGCCAGTATTTTTATTACGCATCAACTTGACATTCTTCGGATACTCCCCCATCTTTTGAAATGCACCTGTGATGAAGCTCTCTGTCATATAAGGTTCCAGCTAGAATAATAATACTTCATTGTTAACAAATACAAATTATAAATTATTTTACATACGCTTCCCATCCACAAGCTTGTAACATTTTGTCCGGGAGTTGATACTTGAGGCTGTTGGACGGCGGGTACATTTGGACTTATAAACGTCGTAGCTGTTTGCGTCGGTGGAGGAACGTTATAAGCAGGTGGTTGGTTATAATTATTGTACATTTGATAGTAATTGGATGGATATTGCTGATATTGTTGATTATATTGTGAATACTGAGGAGTGTACTGATTTGTATACATTTTGTTAGAACTTAAGATTCTAATTGTACAAAGAAAAGAAAAGTTTACAGTAAAGTTAGATGAATTAA
The DNA here is from genome assembly GCA_949089665.1 of Macrosiphum euphorbiae. Lineage (NCBI taxonomy): Eukaryota > Metazoa > Arthropoda > Insecta > Hemiptera > Aphididae > Macrosiphum > Macrosiphum euphorbiae. The sequence goes on along the minus strand of CARXXK010000001.1, from coordinate 95,938,876 downwards.
CTATTTTTCAAACACAACAGAAACGTCAGAAACGTGTGAGCAATGATTACTTAATGAATTCAATAATGTAAGACCACGACACGGTGAAAACTGAAAGATAATAGATATTATCATTAGTCGTGGACACGGACTAAGATATCCTTAGTCCGTGGTCGTGGACTTTATTAACTACTGATAATAAAATATAAATCACGGACTAAGATATACAGGACTGGACACGACATGGTTGGAGGGTGTGGGGGGGTTGACTACGAAATGTTTTACAACAGGCAGTGTTCGGGGGGATATTTTCCTTTTAGCATTAGTAGCGCCGTCCTAGTGGATACTTATGGAACTAGAACACATCATACAAATTTCTAGTTCCATAAGTATCCACTAAGACGGCGCTAGTAATGCTAAAAGGAAAATATCCCCCCGAACTCCGCCTGTTGTAAAACATTTCGTAACCACAATATTCATCTCGTGTCCAGTCCTGTATATCTTAGTCCGTGATATAAATAAATACTGCAATCATCGAGATATATATACCGCAACTAGTTACCGTCATTATACCATAGAACAGTACTATACCTATTGCCTGCTTTGTAAATGGCGGCCGAATTCAATATTGGTCACATTTGTAGTATAATGACGATTGACGGCTATCGGGCTATCTAGTTGTTGTATATACCTATGATAATAATAATTAAATACTAATGTTTATACGATGAAAGTAAAAGTAGAATAACATGAATGTTGTAAATAGTGGCTCATGAGTCTTGAGTCTTGACTCTTAATTATTTTTTTTTTTAATTATTTATTATATTTTTTTTTTTTTAAAGTAAACGACTCATTTTCTATACCACACTTCTAATAATGTTGGCTTCACTGGTTTGAGTTTATCGGTTATTATCTTACCAGCTTCAAAATTAAAATTCGATTAGGTGTAGCAAGAAAACATTTTACCCACCCACCTACCCCTAACAAACTCAAAATTATATTATTTTATACATTTTATCATATTTGTATTGATAATATTAGTAAATATTAAGGTATCAACCAATATAATCTATGATTAATTATGAACATATTTCAAATTTATTATTTTATGTTATTATATATATCCACCCACCCCTTATTTTCAAGGTGTAGCGACTGCTACATTTAGTAATAGGGTTGGGCGCCACTGGTCACGTGTTTAATATAATGTCTTTGACTTTCAAAAATATTTTTTCTTACGCCATAATATATAATATAATTTGTGTGTAGTGTATAGGTAATAGTATTTAAAAATAGAATCCATAAAAATGTCGGTGTGAAAAGCCCCACAAAAAATCATTTCATTTTCATTTAGTGAGATAGATCTCCGAAACCGCAGAGCAGATTTCGTTGTTTGGGATAAATTTTACATATTTTCAATTTTATTAATATTTGAATTTTGAACTTTAAATGCTTATAAAAAAAAATTGTGCCTATTTATTTCTAATATTTTTCAACTGCTATTGTAACAATATATCAGGAGCCTTCTGCCTTGCATTCAATTTTCACGCGTTTTTACAAAATAAATAAAATTTAATTGATATTTATAGAAAAAAAAACTAAAACATTGAATTTTGAAATTGCCCGTTAATAGCTCAAAAAGAGTGAAAATATTTTGAACAATTTATAAAGTATAAGAATTGATAAAATAAACATATGATGGTGTACATTTTCAAGTATCTACAGTCATTCGTTTTTTAATTACAACAAAATTAGAAAATCGTTACATGAGAAATCGAGTGAATATCCAATCTTGTAAAAATATGAACTTCAAAAGCTCATAAAAATTTAATTTGACTGTCTTGTAGAATTTTTTTTTTTGATAAAGGTAGCAAAATTATGAGGCATCTTGTATTGCATTTTCAAATCTTAGATTAGAAAATTTTTATGAATTTTTAACTCAAAATAATTTGCTCATTTTCGTCATATTTTTACGTATTTTATCAAGATTTAAACTTTAAATGATTATAAAAAAAAAATTGTGACTGGATTTTTAATATTTTTCAAATATCGTTGTAACAATATATTAGGAGCCTTGTATTACATTTTCAAACTATTTACCCAACAAATAAATTTTTTTGACATTCATAGAAAAAAAAAACTAAAAAAATTTTAAACTGAAAATGTCCGAAAACAAGTCAAAATATTTTATCGTTTATAGTATATGCTATTATAAACATTCAGTGAAAATTGTATGTATCTACGGTCATTTGTTTTAGAGTTACACAAAAAACCAAAATCGATTTTGCGTAAAATTCATGTTTTTCCTTACCCAGGTTTTATTTCTTTCCCTGCCCATTTGAAAACTATTGGGAATTTTATA
>CARXXK010000001.1:95819730-95936435 GCA_949089665.1 Macrosiphum euphorbiae | reverse complement strand
CTGTTGGTCCATAATTTTCTTGTTCAGATTATTTAATCTTATATAAGTTCGAGTTCGAATTATACATTGAATAACCTCTTCAGGTATTCCTAAATGTTCAATATGTGGTTTTACAGTGTTCATTAGTTTTTTAAAAATGTTTGGCTCATTGGATAAATTGTCCTGGTGAATTTGTTTAAAATATTTTTCAAATATTTTTACAGCTTTAAATAAATCGTCCGACGGAATCTTCAAGCTGCCTTTAGACATATATTTGGTCCAATTGTTTAAATCGCCATCATGCGTGCCTATTAACTGTGGAAACTTTTCAGAAAACCTATTTGCTATATAACCAGTTACATATTGTGCACAATTCTCCTCAATGCTGTCAAGTGGTTCTTCAATGGCTAGCTAAAATACATAGGTAAGTAGTAATTATTAAAACCTTCTTTGTTCCATTATTATTTATATTAATATATTTATAATTAGGTACTTCAAACTGTTCTAAAATATCCAAATATGTTTCTGGAACTACTATTTGCCGAACTCCAACAGAAGATTCCAGATTGGCTACATCATCAATGACAACTGTTTGGTCATTTTCATCAAGATTAGAATCGGTTATGATTGTTCGTGTTAAGCAGTCGTTTTCTTCTAATAAGTTTGTTTCAATGCTCTGTTCAGTGTTTGTATTGTTTGTGAACACAACATTCGAATGCTTCCCCAGAATAAACCATCTTAAGCTGAAGCAATTAAAAATTAAATAATTAATGTTAATTCTATACATTTTCAATAATATAAAATTATATAAATACCAATGTTTAAAGTCTAGGGCAGTTATATTTGAACTTGCACTTCCTGCCATACCTTTTAAAAAGCTATATAAATTTTCCACTGTATCACTATTCACTTTTCGGGTTAAAATATAAGAAATTCCGTGTAATTCTTTTAAGTCCACCAACAAATTCTTTAAAGATATATTACATATCAAAATTCCTTAAAAAATTGTGATTTATATTATATTCAGATGAATACGTTATATCATAAAACAAATATTGTAGTATCAAACCTTTTTGAAATGGGAGCAAATGTTGTTTCTTGTGAACTCTCATATTCAGTATAAAATTACTCATTTTATCAATCAGTTCATTTTGATCTGTTAAATTTAGTCCATAACTTTCTGTACCATTATCAAATTTTTGCTGTGTATTAAATAGATCAAACCATTGATCGATCAATGAAATCATTTCTGCAGCCTATCATCAAACAAAATTATGTATCAAAATATATTAAATAAAAAATTCTAAAAAAGCTTAAGTTTAATTATTAATTAAAATTAACTATAACCCTTACATCTCTCCAATTATATTTATCATCTATATATTGCTGTTCTCCACAGAAGGCAATTGCCTTTGCAACACTATTTGATAGTAGCTGTACAGCTAATCGTACATTCATTCTCCCGGGTGCTTCAACTAACAAATGTCTATCAGAGACTTTGTATGCAAATTTAAAATCATGTTTTGAATTTATATTGATAAGTTCCTGAAATATATTTATTCCAACAAATTTTCCATTTGGTAATACAAGCCCTCTAAAAAAAATATATATATAAATAATAACAGCCTAGTTACATGGTTTTATCATTTTCAAAAATACATACTGGTCAAGTAAATGATTTCTTAAAAGTTTCATTAAATGAGGAACATCTGCAAAAACATGGATTTTTCTCTGGGTACACGGATGTTCAAATGATGAATTAGTTATTGATATATTTAAATTTCTCCACAATCCCATATTGGATGGACCCATATCATTGACTATCGCTATAGTATCGTAACCAATGTTGTGTAGCTCTTTAATTATATCGAATAACAATTCTTTTGTCATATTGGTATCATAATTGTAATATATGGGTTGCTTCCAATCTTTCACTAAACCTATAGTTATGAACGATAATCAACAAAACTGATTATATTAGAAATTTTAATTTCATAATTTACCTCGAGCAATCACAGTTTGCACACGTTTATATGGGCCCAATACTTGCTCATTTTGTTTATCAAAACAGATTCTTTTTGATATGTACGTTTCATCAAAACTTAAAACCGTTAATTTATCTGTTTTACTAAATGACTCGCCTTGAAAATACAAATTATAGAGTTAAAAAATTATTTTCTTAACTTTTCTATTATTTACCCTTAGCTTGCATGAGTGACATTACGCTTGTAAGTAAACCTGGATTCAAAGAAAATTTTGAAGCCCATGCTCGAAGTGTAGACATACCTTAAAATAAGCATTTAGAGCATTTAGACATTTTTATAATATATAATGTTATTATATAAGGTTTTAAAAATAACTTAAGAAGTTATTTAGAACTATGTATGATAATATTGTTAATGTAAATAATTAAAAAGTAACTATCAGCAATAAAATATCTAATTAATAATAACCTGGTAGAGGAAAATTTTTCTTTGTTCTCAAGAACCTATATGCCTTAGGTGAAACACTCCTCAAAGTAATTGCTGACGAGATATCTTCAGGAGTCCACTTATAAGTTTTTTTTTTGGATTAAGTAATAGTTGAATTTGTGTGGGTGTGAACACTTGAATCAGTTTATTTGAAAATTAATTTTCAAACCTTTCATTTTCCAATTTCACAAATTGGTCATACCATTTAATTTTCTTGCGTAAATGAAAAATAAGTGTTTTATACTTATCATTAATTTCAGAAAGTTTTTCATTTTGATTTTTAATAACTTCATAATCACTTTTTAGCCTAAAAATAATGTATACATTCTTGTTATACATAATACAAAATAACTATCTAATACCAGTGTATATCTCACTAGATAACTAACTCCAGTGGCGCCGAACCTTTTTTAAACCACTGGGGTAAACCTTGTTTAAGGGCTCGTGGGCACATTTAAGACAGGTTTATTTTGTCATGCAAAACCTAAGTTAACCCCCGGGGGTGCCGAGGGTACCTGGAAACTCCCGGGCCCTTCACCAAAAACGACAAGGGCCCTAATTATTAATTAAGTGTAAAATAAATTAATGAAATTATTGACGAATTCAAAAATATTGTTCCTTTTAAACGTCGATTATCATTATAAGATTGTATATCTATATATTGTTATGTAATATTTATTAGAATGAATAATAAAATAAAATAACATTTTTAGTGCTTTTGATATCTTTAAAACATTTGTCTGTATCTATAAAGGTTTTCAAAATTTTTGTGGGCCCTAATTTTTTGTGTGCATCCCCGGAACCAAAAGTATGCGCAAGCCTATGAGTACCTATATGTATACCTTATATAGTTAAATGTATGATCAATTAATATCTTATTAATTATTTTTACCTATTGGCTATTTGTATCTGTTTGTGATTCGTTTTTTATAATTTTAAATATGGTAAAGATTTTTTCTATATACTTTTTCTATACACACAATCTTTATGCTATGCAATACTTTTTTAGAACCATTTATTTTTACAAAAGCTTTAATTTATTGTACTTACACATTGAATGTGTCCGGGGCCCCAAGAATCCTAATTGCGGCACTGCTACTAAATACTAAGGTATACTCCTTTATATTATAGTCAAGATATGTGTCGTTGGTAAAATTAATTTATATCAGTATCCAATCACATATTACATTATACTGTTTTAAAAATAAATAAATTTAAATTAAGAATGAAGTTTGTATTATAAGAAATAATAAAAATTTAAAAAAAAAATGCAAAAAAATTGTCAGAAGTGGGATTCGAACCCACGCCCTCAGATGAGGACCAGAACGCTCAAATCAAGCCTGCATGGCAGGCCAAGGTAAACCTTGAGTCTGGCGCCTTAGACCGCTCGGCCATCCTGACGATGTATATTTTCGTGCATTTGGTAGTTTTTTTTTTGTATTGCAATTTTCTCAAAATTAGACTGTAGTTGATTAACTAATGACAATGAAACTGCAGAATCACTCTTATTGAGACAAAAATGTCTTCAGCCTATTATAAATTAGCCTAAATTACGATTTAAATAAATGTTTTACAAATTTGACCCACCCTAAAAAAATATTGGAGACCCCTGGTCCATAATATCGTGAAGTGCGTGAACCAAGAAGATTAGAGATATATCTAGCTGTAACCAAAAAATCTATAAAAGATATTAACGCTGTTTTTTTTTTATAGTTAGATACCTATACAAGTTAACAACACAAAATTGGAACGGCTAAACGTACATTTTGTGGTATGTTCTTTGTTGGAGACAATTTAGATGCAGGTACGACGTCTTTATACGTATATTATTTATTGTTATTTTTTAAGCCATAATCATAATAATTGTGAATCATTTCACTAAGTTAATTTTACTTATTTTGAAATTATTAATGTTAAGATTTGTTATTTTTGAGTATATCTATAGATATTTCACGTTTATATTCAATTTATATTTTATAGCAATATATATAATCAATCTGCAGGGGTGGATCCAGTGGGAGCGACTGGGGTGATTGCCCCGTCCCGATCCCGTCCCAAACTTAAGTTATTCACGTAAATCCTTCAAGAGTAAATAGGAATTGATTTAATTAATTTAAATTTTCTGTACGAGACTGTGAAAAGTAACATATGTATATACCTAAATAAATACTTTAAAACTCTTGTAAATGTTACCATTTTTACCTCTACTTTTACCCACCAGATTCACTTCCCAACTAGAAAAGATACTGAAGTTAAAAATCCAAGCATATTATTTCGACTTTTTGTCGTGTACTCGGGTATACATAGGTACACAAGAAAAAAACACACATCATTCAAGCATTGTAAAATCAATACAAAATCTCTCCACTCAGAATCTAAAAGTTACTTATTAGTTATTACTATTCACCGCAACAAGATTTTCCATCTCGGTTTCATTTATACCCGGGCATTGACAAAAAAAGAACAAAAAATAAATTGTTTAACTTTTCACACAACTACTGTGTTTCCCGGTGTATTGTATAGGCAAAATAGGTACAGTAAGGTGGGGGTACTTTGATCATTAAATTTCAATTCTTTTAGTTTTTACTTATTGTACTAATAACAACTGAAATATATAACATTTCATATTAATAATTATTCTACCTATTACCTTTAACTGAAAATTCTCAAACCCAATTTTTTCTTTTTACATTTTTACATTATTTATCACTACTATAGTTATTGATCAAACTTACCCACCTTTTTGGGGAACTTTTTTTGATCGCACACCCTGAAAATGCCGTATAAAACAGGGTACAGTCATCAAAGTGATCATTTCGCCCCACAAAAAAATTCGGTTCGGTTCATTTTTGAGTTTTGAGAGAAAAAATGTTTTGTAGTAAAAAATCAAATGATCAAAGTCGCCCCTTAATGTCAAACTCACCCCACCTTACGGTACATTACTGAAGTGATCAATATTGTCCACAATAAATATTAATTTCATTTTAGCTCATCTCAAATTTACTAAATACACCAAGAGAAAGTGATTGCGCAGAGTCCAACTCAAGTAGTTTTCAAAAGTGACGTGAAAAACAAAAGAAAAATTAAGGAAAAACGGGAATTTTTACACAAAATCTGTTTTTGAAAAAATCAGTTTTGGTTTTTGGTGCAACTCTTAAAAAATGGCCGTAGATACATGACATTTTGACTGAATGTTTACATTAGAATTTTCTATACACCATAACATTTTCCAAATATTTTGACTTATTTTGAGCTCTTTACGGACCATTTTTTTCTATAAATATCAATAAAATTTTATTTGTTGGGTACAAAAGCTTAAAAATTTAATAGAAGGCTCCTAATATATTATTTCAAAGACAGATGATAAATATTAAAAATTCATAGTCACAATTTTTTTTTAAGCATTTAAAGTTCAAATACTGACAAAATACGTAAAAATTACGAAAATTTAAAAATTATTTTGAGTTAGAAATTCATAAAAAATTTTCTTTTTAAATGTAAGATTTGAAAATGTAATACAAGATTCCTCATACAATTATCTACCTTTATCAAAAAAAAAATGTCCACAAGAAGGTCAAATTAAATTTTTATGAGCGTTTGAAATTCATATTTTTACAATATTTGATAGTCATTCGAATTTCTCATGTAACGATTTTCTTGTTTTGTTGTAATTAAAAAACTAATGACTGTAGATACTTGGGAATTTCAATGAATGTTTATATTAGCATTTTCTATACACGATAACATTTTGAAAATAATTTGACTCTTTTTAAGTTGTTTACGGACATTGTCAGTTTTCTGTTTTTTAATTTTTTTTTTTTTAAAATATCAATAAAATTGTATTTGTGGGGTAAAAAACCGTGAAAATTTAATGCAAGGCTCCTGATATATTGTTACAATAGCAGTTGAAAAATATCAAAAATACATAGGCACAATTTTTTTTTATAAGCATTTAAAGTTCGAATTTTAACAAAATTTATCAAATTTAAATAGTAATAATTATTTTTTAGTTGAAAATTTATATAATGTTCAACTTTTATAGCTAAGAATTTAAAATTTAAAATAAGGTTCTATGTAAATTGGTTATACATAAATTACTTTATTGACAATAATATCATCAAATATTCAAATATACTTTGTAATATCATAGGGTGACTGACCGTTTTCGTTCAGAATCGTTTTTCTTATACAATTATATTATATCATTTAATTCAATTTTGACACCATCCATTACAGTGACCCACTTGTACTGTACAGCAGAGCGACTTTTTTTACTGGGTTTTTTGTTTCGCTGATTTTGAGATTATTTAATGTGATCCTGTACCTATTATTTTATATTTATGTATTACTAATTAATTAATAATAATAAAATATCATAATTTTATGATTTTAAATTTGACCGTTTTTAATTATCAAAATTCTATAAAACTAATATAATATACACAAAATTATTCAATTTTACACAATTTAGTAGGTACCTATACAATGGTACATTGTACAATATTATAATATTTTTGGTATAAATACACTTTAACTACCCAACATTTTTTTCTTTTTTTTTGAAACATGCGTATTTCAACGAGAAAAGAATGATAATGCAAAAAAGAAATTACGGAAATTATTATTTTAGAATTTATATTTTATAAACCTAACAAATACCTAACCTTCCAAAGTTTGCAATTTTACTTTTACACGCATACCTACGCACAATGTCGCGCGTAGTGTCTATAACGAATTTTGATTTTTTTACGTACCTTAACGAGTTTGTCACCATCAAGAATGATGGTGTCATCTACGGTATATTTGTGTTTTACCAGACACGCTTTTTTTTAAATTTTTAAATTTTAACGCATGCTGAAAACGAGCGACTTAACTTTAAAACTTGGTCTGACTTCACCATCGTTTTCGCATGCTTATAATTAATAAGTTATAATTTCTACTCATTCAAACCAGTATTTTATTTTCGGTAATATCATTCCAGTACCTACGGTCTTACGGAGAACCTCCGGATTAAGTTTGGTTAGGTCATTATGTTCTATGGTTAGGTGGTAGGTGGTCAAGTCCGGAAGGAGGAAAAAAAGCCCAGAAATATAAATATAAATATAAATGTGAACGCATGTATACTCTATGTCTCTACTCGACTACTCCTAATTAGTAATTACCATGTACCTACCTATAACAAAATATAATAATACCTATATTATAATGAAAATAATAATTGTTAATTCTATAAAATATAGATTGTAAATAAAAAAAAAATTTAAATATGAACACATTATTATGTAAACGTAATATGATGTATTCTGTTATAAGTTATAGGTCAAAAAACATAAGTAATATATATATTTAGGTATATACTAAAATATTATCTGTTATCTAAATATATTATACTATTTATTCTACCATCTATTTTGTATTAACTTGTTATATTATTATTATTATTATTTATATATGTATTATATAGACATATAGTTGTGTAATTACTAATTGTTGACTCAGTGGCGTAGCCAGGATTATGAAATGGGGGGTGTTAAGTATAAATTAAAACCAAGTTTTTACAGTTTTCGTATATAAACAAATTTAGGGTTCGGGACTTGACTTGTTGCACTAAATATTATCGAAATATGATGCAGTCAAAGTTGTCAAAATATTCTTAAATATATACAGCTACATTTTTATATTATTTTTGAAAAATTCATAAAACATACTACAATTTTGGTAATAAAAAACTAAAAAATAAGTAGGTATATAAATAATTTATACACGGGCTTACTAATTTTTATATAGGTAGGTACCTATATTGATTAATGTGATGGACGGAGTACACTATTGCATGTTTTGGACATTTTTAAACTATTGTGAAATAAAACAACTTGATTTTTAAAAGTACTGGAATAAAATACTAGGTTAATAAATATGTAATAAAGAATAACGTGATATGAGAACACCTTGATAAACGAACACGTTCTACTGATTTTCATTTTTTCGTACAATCTAGAATGTAGATGTCAATTATAGTTTTAACACAGTCTTGTCACAAAGAGACTTATAAAATCTTACATACCATAACTATGCTAAAATAGGGCAAACCGTATAGTCAAGCTCCACCAACAACTTTAACAGCCCTCCCAATCATTTACTAAATTTTTTTAATTCAATTTTATAATAGTATGGTTTTAGGCTTCGGCCTCCCCAAATCTCAAAATTAGAGCCTATTGTACCTAACCAAACATAATATTTTTAAAAATATTTTTCAATGTTATCCAAATATGATTTTTCCCGACATTTGTATGTACCTACATTTAAGTTAGAAAAATGCAAAATATGCATAAATATGCAAAAAATCTCTCAAATGTACACTTTTCCTAAAATATGCAAATTCAAACTTTGTTTGATTAGACATTTAAAATATTTCATAAGACAAATTTAAAACTTATCTAAAATAATGCGAGCAGTCCCAAACCCTATGAACAATATTTTTATTAGGGAGGAAAATATCAATGGGGGGTGTTTAAACACCCAAAACCCCCCCCTGGCTACGCCACTGATTGTTGTACCTATACGGCTATACATTTTAATACCTATGTATAATCAGGGATGGGCAAGATACTCAAAAATCAGTATCGAGATAGTAGATACTAGATACCTGGATTTGGAGTATCGAGATACTAGATACTCGATACTTGGCTCTAGAGTATCGCGATACTAGATACTCGATACTTGGCTTTGGACTATCGCGATACAAGATACTCGATACTCGATACTCAATACATTTTAATAAAATTAGTCACTGGATTTTTAAAAATTATGTTTATTATTGTGGGTATGTAAAGTATTCATATTCTAAAATGTTCATAACTCACTTAAAAATTAAAATATCGTAAAAAACCAACGAGTGAACACAGATAATGTTGTTACCTAAAAGTTTGATAGTAGGTTGATTCACTCTAATATCAAAACTGACAATACCCTATTGAAACTAGCAAACGAAAATTTGCCATGTCGTACGTGTGTAAGACTGAGACAACACATCCGGGTGAGACGTCCTCTTAAGTAATTGCAATGAAAAATAAAATAAAAAACATTGACACTTTCAGTAATAATAATACATTAGTCACTTTTCAAAAGTGGTTTCTGACGAGTAAAAATAATCGTAAACAATTAATTTTTCAAATTATCGCATTAATGTATCGAGTATCTTTCGATTAAATTAATTCATGAAATACTCGATACATTGACTAAAAATGTATCGCGATACAAGATACTCGATACTTCACATAATTGTATCGAGATACAAGATACAAGATACAAATGTATCTAAGATACGTATCTTAGATACTTGTATCGAAGATACTGCCCAACCCTGTGTATAATGTATATACCAGATACCTAAGACCTACGTATTTTGACTTAACTTATCACACATAATATCATAGGTATTGGCGATTCCGCGCCGCCACCGCCGCTAACTCAATCTATCTGGCAACCACTGTAAGTAAATCTTAAACCGTGGGACATACATGCAATACAAATTACAATTTACAATGTATGGATGTCTTCCACCATGCATTATAATATAAAATTGTATGTATTATTAATAATATGATCTTTACATCATAACAGAAAATATTATAGAAAATATTTCAATATTACGTCTAAGGTTCCACGTACCACGTAATCATCTGTGGAATAATTCCAGTGTGAATTCACAGTGTGGATTGTGATTTGTGGGCGCGTTCAGTAAACGCCAGTCTTATCACCAGTGACAACAACAACTACTACAGCCTGCTAGCCCGTGATTCGTGAACGTGACGTGTCTATACTACAGAGATAAAGAAGCAATACTCTGTGCGCTCTATGGTGTACGCACACGCACGTCACGCACACACATGCGAAAGAATAGATAGCGCAAAACGGAATCCTAATCGGCATTCGCGAGTTGCAACAATAATTTGTTATTGCGACGAACGGAGGCGACGATTTACTAACAATAATAATTAACAATAATATTTTACTGTTTAATGTCGTCGTTGCATAAAATATCACTATCGTTATTGTGTTAATCAATAAGATCTACGACACCGGTCACCGAAGTCGTCGTCGTCGCGCAGAGCTCCGTCCGCCGTCGTCTTATTACGTACCGTCGCCGTTCGCGCCCCGCGTACACGTACGGCCAGTGCTGCTGAGGTTGACACCCGTAGACGCAGAGTTTTCGTACTAAAAAGAAATTTGCCATTTGGTACATTTGGCCTTTCATCATTATCAGCGTGACGAAACGGAGATAGTACGATTTAGGTAGCGCGCGGTACGTGTGGATTTCTGATAGAGGCATGACTGACGTGATATAGTTATTATTTCGACTGGTTGGTGGACGGATACTGTGTTTTGCTTACGTGATTAGATTTTTTTCTATCCACCGAGTTTTCTCTCCTTCCTCGCTACCAGACACACCAGAAAACCTTGAGCCACAAACCGTATTGTCGAACCGTGTCAAGTTCGCATGTCCTGGACGTTATTCAGGTTTCCGACTAGAATCTCGGACGCACCATGGAACACAGATACAACTATTTCCAGCAAAACCGTAAGTGTACCTGTCAAAATATGACGCAACGCATTTTAATAGTAGGAGTACCTTAATGTTACTTGCTGTTTGGCGTTGAGCTTGTTCGGTTCAAAACGTTTTCTTTTTTTTCCACACAGCCAATTCCTTTGTTAATGGACAGTCCACGTTCAACCGACCATCTACCGATGGGATTCAATCGACCAATAATTACTCTGGTAATTTTTGTCACTAAATAATTATATACACCTGTACATACCTACCCAAATTTTTTTTTTTAATTCTAATCTTATTACAATTTACAACAATTTACAAATTACCTACAATATATTATAATAGTTTATAATTAAATAACATGTTAGGTAAATGTGGTCTTTCTACTTGTGGTTTGGTCATTAAATATATGATGATGAGATCATGTTAAGTATACATCTCACCGGTTTGGACACCAAAATTATTCATTGAATTTATTCTTATCTCATATTAAAGTCATAGAAAACTATTTTGTACCTACATGGTTCTTAAAATTGTTTTTACTTAGGTACCTACTTTCTAATTTTCCTATTGCAAAGAAGCGAATAACAGTACAAAAACAATAATGTCTAAAAGGTTCATTATGTAGATGCTAGAATTTTATTGAATGACAATCAATACCTAGGTACCTCTACATATTTATAATTATAAACCTACCTAGTGGTTTTGATTAATAGGTACCTATAGGTTAAAAAATAAATATGCAGTTTAAAGTTTGTTGGGTTTTTTTACTGGGTTTTTTACTAGGCCCAGTACTTTAAACCCTGATGCTATACCTACATGACTATAATATATCCGTGCATGAATACTAGCTGTTAGGCTTCTTCAACGATATCGATATTTCGATACGATATCGATATCGCGAACTTTTTTTCGGAAATTTCGATATCGATAATCTTAATATATCGTACGATATATCGATAAACGATTATCGATATATCATACGATATATCGATAAATTATTATCGATATATTCGATAATCGAAATATATCGATATACCCCGGCCATTGGGTATTTACTATTTGTGTTAAAAATAGCACAGGAGAACAGAAAAATAAATAATTAATAGAGATAACGCGATATCGAAAAAAAATTTTAATATATCGGAATATCGATATATCGATATATCGATATCAAAATTTTTTTTCGATATCGCGATACGATATCGCACACAATCAAAACGATATCGATATTCAAAATTATATCGTTGAAGAAGCCTACTAGCTGTATAGGTATTTATATAAGGTAATTGCCCACTTTTAACTAGAAATTAAGTAAATTGTCTATTTTTTATAACTTTATAGAAAAATTAATATATTAGTACCTAGGTACTTGCCTTTTTAATTTTTATATATTTTAAGTCTGTGTAGCTATGCAGAGCTCGTGTACACACCTGTATACACATATATTTTAATAACTGTATATCTCCATGACCCCTGATTGTAATAGTTTAATTAATGTTTACATGTATTAAATAAAAATATTACCTAGGTCCTATGTGTTATATTTTAAAAACCTATCAACAATGTATTATTAATAATTAATACAATTTTTAACTTAGATAACAATTAGGTAGGTACCTATTTAGTTGTCCATAAATAATTTTTATTTGTTCTGTGAGATTTTTATTTTTTTTAATAACCTACATTAATTGTTATCGTTCTAGGAAGCATACCAGCCACGTCTCCCTCAGATCAATCACCGTTTCATGAGAAAATACATTCAAATCCTAATGCAGTTCCATTAATGAATAATCATTTATACCAAATGGATTCTGCTAATCAAGCACCGCGCTCATCTGGGCCACCTAGGACTAATGCTAAAGGAATTTATGAAAATTCTCAATCATCAATTCCAGTGAGTACATTTAAAATATAATTATTATATTTTAGGGTACTCGTCTAATATGCTACCTACCGCTACGTCGTTGGTGTAGTATGCTACCTACCGTAAAATGATACCTACCAAAAAAACGTTTACTAGTTATTGATTAATAACAAATTAACAATAACATTAATTACAATTTATTACTAAATAATTTATTAATTTTCATTGTCAAGTACTTTATAATATTTCTATACGTCATTATATTATATTAGTATACATTAGGTATATATTATTTTTACATCATCCCAGAAAACTTCTAATAAGTTGTGTTGCATATTAATGGGCCGCCACCATTCTTCTTATAATTGTCGGTCTAACAAATCTGTTGCTCCTCGGGTTTTAATTCCGTATTTAGTTTTGACATGTCTCCAGAGTATTTTTATTTCAGCTCTAATATTATTAGTTGTTATTTAATTATAATTAGGTACAATTTATTTGATCATACATTTGTCAAATTGTGTTTACATTAAGTTTCATAATTTGAAAATAACTATGTTTAACTATTTGTCTTAGTTAATTATACAGCTAAAATTAAATCAATGATACTGAACATAAACTTATGAAATTTTTGTTAATTGCCTATAATTGTTTTTTTTTTTCCAGAATGTTCTAAGCCTTGCTCAAACTAATAATGCTGAAAACTATACAATAAATCCAGACTTTCAGCTACAACCTCATCTTACTGCTTTGTTACCGCAACAATCTAAAAGAGTTCCAGAACTTTATCCAGTAGCTAAATACAATAATAGTAAAGGATCCATAGCAGAAAATATGAATACAAACTATTTTTCTTCAAATAAACCTTATCCTGAACCTAAAATTATTGAGTATGATATGGAAGAAACATCTACTGAAAGTTCACCACAACATACTTCTTCATTATACTCTGAAAGTACAGATCAGGATTCAGAAAGTACACATCCGAGTAATGTATTTCTACGACATACGATAAATAAAAGTACTGAGTGTCATGTAACAAAGGAATCAAAAACAATTACAACTTCAAATCATGAGTTTCCTGTACCTAGCCAATTTGCCGATTTAAGTCTTAAGAAAAATGATAGTATTGATGATCACCAACATTCTATTTTACATAGTGCTTATAATCAAGATGATGATGATATTATTGAAGACATTCCTTTATTTGACAATATTAACTCAAATGAAAGAGAACCAAGCTTAGAAAATCAAGAGAATCTTGAATCCCGTTGTGATGAACAAAGTGTAAACATGCCAAGAACTCAAACATTTGATTCTTACACTACCAAAAAAGATATTGAGCAGACACAATTTAACTATGAGAATAAACAAAGTTCATCTTCTTCTATTTATAACAGCATAACTAACTATTTGTCTAATGATACTCATAAATCGTCAAACATTCAAAATGCTTCTCAGTTTAATAAAGGTTTATATTTTAGTCAAACAAACACTTTGACTCAGCCTAGTTCATTGAATAGTTCAATTTTACAACACTCACAGAGTAAACCATTATTCCCTTATGAAAATACTGAGCTGTTTAATCATCAACAAGCATCATTAAATGTTCAAAATTATAATGATGATCTTAAGTCAGAACATTTTAACCAACAAAACCAGCACATTCAACCCGATATTCAAAACTCAAATTTTCCCCCAATCGATTCTAAATTACAATCCAATAGTAATACACAAGATAAAATAGTTATTAATCAGACAACGTTACCAGTTCAAGTATTAAACTACCAGAATAGTCAGTCTATGAATTCTTGTGCTACCAATTTGTATAATTATCAAAACAAACAAGGTATTGAATCTATTAACCAGCAATCAATATATAATTCTTCAAAATCACCTGTATCTGAATTGTTGAATGATAGTAAACCTATAGCTAGCCAAGAGTATAATATAGCTCGCAATTCATCATTAATATCTACTCAGTCTCTTGGTCCCGTGACTTCAGCTATTGTCGCCGCTCCTTCAAAAAGTTCATTTTCTGTGTCTGAAACAGTAGTTCAAGATAACCAACATACACAGCATCAAAAATCAGAAGATGATCAAGCTAGTAATATATTAAATTTATCTAATGCTGCTAAAAATAGTCCAATTGATTCATTAATTCAAGACTCTTCAAATATTGTAATATCTGAGTTTGATATTAAACTTTCACAGTCTCCAATTAATAACATACTTGAAAATCAACCAGAAACAACAGTTGATCAATCTAAACCCATACAAATGCAATTTAATGAAGACCAACACAATGAAGAAAAATTATTGTCTCCACCATCTTTTAAAAATGTTACTCAGTCTAATGATTTCTTTAATCCTAATAGTATGACTTCTCAACTAGAGTTAAATAATCAGCAACTTTCAAGAAATCAATTAACACCAAAACAATCTATAATTGATGATAATTTAAAAATGTCAAGTAATCCATTTTCTAATAAGCCCATCAATATTGTATCCCAGTCAATAAATAACCAAAATGTGACTGTACAACAATCTATACCAACTACAGGTCACAGTTTTAGTAATTATTTTGATTCATCAAATGTAAATAATACATTTATCTTTAATCAACAGTCATGTGATTTACAATCTAATAATCAACTACAAAATATGCAAACCCAGGATAAACCCAATGTTTCAATTGATCCTACTTCAGACAAATCAAACAATTGTATAACATTTTCTAATGCACAAAATACCTCAGTAAAATTATTGTCATCAAATCAGCAACCATCGTCTATGAAAAATGAATTAGAAATAGATGAAAGTTTAAAATTAGATTCTGATGTGTTATCAAAGGAAATTTTACATTCTTCAGAACCTGGTTTAACTCAATCAAATAATTTTAATTTTGAGTCATTAGAAAATGCGAAATTGTTGACACCTAATAATCAATTTTCCAAAATGACCATTGATAAGCAACACAGTATATCTGATAATAAAATACAGGAGCAATCAACACCTACCCCTTATTTTACAAAAGACATATCTCTTGATAAAGAAGAACATTCTATTGCATTTCAAAACTTTTCTACTACATTGCATGATAATAATAGTTTAGAGCCTACATTATCAGAAATCAATAACAAGCATCAATCATTACCAAGTAAACAAACAAATTTGCCATCTTTAAATTCAGATCTACCATTAAATAATGTTTCTCCACTTTCAATAAGTAATCAAATTGTACCAGATAATAAACCGGTTGGACAATTAGAAGCTAACCAATTTCCTCCGCAAAATTTTAGTAATAAAGTAACATCAAACGATATTTCATCGACATCTAATCAGTTGCCACCTCAAATGTTCGACAACCAACCAAAGTCAAATACTATACAATCTCTTCAATCTGTGTCAAATCTGTATACCACACAACCATTTAATAATCAACCAACATCAAATGCTGTTTCATTTACTTCTAATCAATTTCCACCAAAAATGTTTGGTAATCAACTAAAATCAGCAACTATACAGCCTTTACAAACACCCACTATTCCGAATCAACCAATACCATCAACAAATCCATCTATATCAATGGGAAGTAATCAGTTACCAACACAAATATTCAGTCATCAGCCAATACCAGATACTATACAGAATCTACAGTCTTCATCAAATCCGTGTACAACACAACCATTTGATAATAAACTATTCCCAACTACGATTCCATCAGTGTCAAATCAATTGCCACCACAAATGTTCAGTAATCAACAAACATCTAACACTGTATTACCTACTCAATTTGCATCAAGTTCTTGTCCAACACCAATTGTTTCAACGGCCACTAATCAATTGCCACCAGCAATGTTTAGTAATCAATCAACAGCAGATACTGTACCACTTCTTCAACCTGCATCAAATTTGCATTCAACACAAGTGTTTAGTAATCAATCAAAACCAGTCACGGTTCCACCTAATCAACCATCGTTAATTAATCAGTTTTCTCCAAAAATTTTAACTAATCAACCAAAATCAATGGCTGTACCACATAATCAAACTGCAGCAAAGTCGTTTATAAATCAATCCACACCGAGTACAGCATGGCCTGTTTCATCAGCTACTAATCAATTTCAACAACAGACTTTTAATAGTCAAGTTAAATCAGACGTCTATCCTCCTCAAACATTGTCTAATCAGTATGCATCACAACCATTCAATAACAAGACAATATCTAATATGCAGCAAGCAAGTCAACTACCTTCACAGATAAATAATCAACCTAAATCAAATGTTGCTCTTATTCAATCAACAACTGGTCAGCATCCATTCCAACCATTTAATAATCAACATACACCAACTACTGTTTCATCAGTTGTTAACCAGTTACCACCACAGCTATTCAGTAATCAACCTAAACCAAATGTTGTCCCTCCTCTTCAACCAACATCAAATCAGTATAATGTACAAGCACCCAATAACCAACAAACACCAAATTTTATTCCACTGGTTTCAACTGCTGTAAATCAGTTTCCTCCTCAAATGCTCACTAATCAACCTAGATTAGATCCCGGTTTATCAAATAAACTCACAGCCAGTCCATATCAGTCTCAACCATTGATTAATCAATCTATACCAGGTGTTCCACCAATTCAACAAGCAACTAATCAGTATCCATCGCAGCCGTTTAATCATCAATCCAAACCAAGCAATTTTCCACCTTCTCAAACAATCAAAAATCAATATCCTTCACAACCATTTAATGAACAACCTGGTCAACAAGTATTACCAAAACAAAATATTCAACAGTCTTCGAGTAATCAGTTTTATAATCAATCGAGTACAGTTCAACCAGGCCAAAATCAGTGGCCACCGGCAAATTTTTCAAGCCAACCTAACCTAATGTCTTCACAGCCAATAACTGGGAACTCAGTTTCTAATTTGTCTACTTTGCCACCCAATGTTAATCAACAAAGTCAAAGGCTCGGAACTCATATGTTACCACCAAATTCTTTCTCTATTAATAATTACCCTAATCAAGTTGGAGGAAATGTAAATGTCCAACAGCCTCAGTCTTCAAGTCAGAATGTACAGTTAGCATCAAAAGGATATCCCCCACAAAGTAACATGGGCTTTTCTAGTCAAATAAATTACCAGCAACCTAATGCACTTCATGGACAACAAGGATTTCATAATCAACAGCAAGACCAGTATAAACCAGAACAGAATTCTTCAGTTGTGCAACAAGGTTTCGCCAAGACATGGGTAAGTTAATTTATGTGTAGAATACTCACTGCATCTGTTTCTTTAACCATCACCGTTTAGATAATTTAATTATTAAATATGTTAACACTTTTGAAAATCCACATTTTTAATTTAGTGAAGGTAATATATTTTTTTTTATTACAAATTTAAAGTCATTTAGATATTTAGGCCATTATCAACTTATGTATGCAGTGATTGTAAATTATGATATAGTTAAAATTAAACAATGAAACTACAATAATTGTATGTATTTAAAAGGGGTATGACAATCTAGACTTATTAAAATCAAGAGATGTGCTGCCAGGTGATGGAGTTCAACCACCAGAGATAAAACTACCTCAAGGATATGCTAATTGTGATAACTGTTCTCCAGAGTATGGTTTTAGATTTAAATTAAAATTAAACATCATTTATTTACTATTTGTATTTGTTTAATTCAGTATTTTCCGATGTACATTAAATAAGTTTCCATCTTCAAAGAATTTGCTAGACAAGAGTCGATTGCCATTAGGGATTTTAATACATCCTTATAAAGATCTTTCAGTAAGTAAACATTATTTCTTGTTTATCTAAAACTAATTGTTTTCTTATTATAATTGATTTATTTTAGCGTTTAACTGTGATACAATGTGAAACTATTACAAGATGTCGGAATTGCCGTTCATATATAAATCCATTTGTTCAATTTATCGATAATGCCCATTGGAAATGTAACTTATGTTACAGAGTTAATGAATGTGTGTATAATGTTAAAATCCGATATAATAAACATATCTAAATTATACAAAAATTATACAATATTTCATGTGTTATTTATAGTACCAGGTGAGTTTCAAATTGATCCATATACTAAAACACTTGGTGACCCATCTAGGAGGCCAGAAATACAAAATGCTACTATTGAGTACATAGCTTCACAAGATTATATGGTTAGTGAGTGTACTTAATGCAACATTTTACAATGTATTAATTTTTCATTCTACCTAATAATTTTAGGTTAGACCTCCACAGCCAGCATTATATTTATTCCTTTTAGACGTATCACGTACTGCGACTTTGACTGGATATTTAGAAATTGTATGTGATCGAATTCTGAATAAAATTATGGCAGATGACATACCTGGAGATTCCAGAACTAACATAGGTTTTATCACATTTGATTCATCTGTTCATTTTTATCAAATAGCAAATAGTGATGGAGGACAGCCAAAACAGCTTATCGTTAGTGATATATCTGGTGAGCATTGAAATATATATTTTTCTAGGATTTAAATTTTTTTAACTAATTGTATTTCTAATTTTTAGAAATATTTTTACCATTGCCTGATGGTCTTATGGTGAATTTGGAAGAAAACAAGGCAGCTATAAAAGATTTGTTGACTAGTTTACCAAATAATTATAGAGAGTCTTACAACACTGGTTGTGCCTTAGGAGCTGCACTTCAGGCAGCTTTTAAAATATTGGCTCCACGTGGAGGTCGTGTTACAGTGTTCCAAGCTGGTTTACCAAATTGTGGGCCAGGTAGTTTAGAATCAAGAGATGATGGAAACCCTCACACTGGTGACCGTGTTCAGCATATGGCTCCATCTACCGATTTCTATAAAAAACTAGCTCTTGAATGTAGCGGTGAACAAATTGCTGTTGATATGTTTTTCGTGTCCTCACAATATTTAGATGTTGCTACTATTTGTAAGTAAATACAATATTAAATTAATAATTAATTCTAATTTGGATATTGTTACTTTTAGCTGGAATATCAAAATACTCATCTGGATGTATACATAATTTCCCTCAATTTGATGTTAAATCTCCAACTATAGTAACACGCTTTATAAATTGTTTTGATCGATATCTGACTCGTAAAATTGGTTTTGAAGCTCTCTTGAGACTACGGTGTACACGAGGTGTAGCAATACACTCTTTCCATGGAAATTTCTTTGTTCGCTCTTCTGATTTGCTCATGTTGCCCAATGTTAATCCCGACAATGCATATGGTATGCAATTATCTATTGAAGACAGTTTGGATGGTGTTTCTGTAGTTTGTTTCCAGGCTGCATTACTTTACACTTCTAGCAATGGTAAAATTTACTATTCTTTAGTTAATTTAACCTTTTAATTTAATACAAATTTGTATGTTACAGCGGAACGACGTATTAGAGTTCATACACTTTGCATACCAGTTACCGAAAATTTAGATGATGTTTTTCACAATGCTGATCAACAAGCGATAACATGTTTGATAGCCAAAATGGGTAAGGAATATCAAGAAAGAAAAAATAATTTTTATAAATTGAAAAGTTATAATAATTATAAACTGTGTATTGTTGTTAAGCTGTTGACAGAAGTACAGAAAAATCATTATCTGATGCACGTGAAGCCTTTTTCAATGCTATCTCAGATTCACTCTCTGCGTTCAAACTTGGTTGCTCATCCTACAATGGCCCTGGAACAATGTTGTCTCCTTTGTCATTAAAAGTGTTCCCGTTGTATATTCTAGCCACATTAAAACATGTGAGTGTTTTAATTTAAAAGTTAAAACAATATATTAGTACAGTTTAGTCTCAATAACTCAAAAGGGATAATCTCTAGGGGGATACAAATTAATTTGACTCTGCATTTTTTGAGTTGTATTATTCCTAAAATATAACTTATTGACACTTTAAAAAAAAGTTGAGATTTAAAGGTTTTTTTGAGTTTTGACTGTATATTTATTATAGTATATGTAATATATTTATACTCATTTTGTTTATTTATTCATAGGCTGCATTTAGAACTAATCAACCAACTCGACTTGATGAAAGAATGTTTAGTATGTGTCAAATGAAAAGTTTACCAGTAAACAATCTTATTCAGTACATATATCCTGATTTATATCCCATTTATGCTTTAGAAGAACAGGTAAAAAAGAATTTAAATCTTAATATATTTTTATTTTATAGTTAAATTCATGTAATAATGTATAACTATTAACTAAGTATTATTTATTTATTTTGGACTAATGTAATCTTTTTTTCAGCCAAAAATAGATTATGAAAAGTTGACAGAAATTCCCCTTCCACCAGTCATACAACTATCTGCAGAGCGTGTTGAATCCAACGGAGTCTATTTAATGGATGACAGTGAAACATTAACTATATTTATTGGGCATAGGTGTTCAGATCAACTTATACAACAATTATTTGGTTATGTGAATGTTAATTCAATGCCAGAACTAATTGTGAGTAATACACAACACTTAACAAATTTTATTTTACAAAGTAACCAGAGTGTACAAGAATAAATAAATAATAAATACTCTTTATCATCATTTTAGCATGTTAAAATTATATTATTGAATATACGACTCAAAAGACCTTAAGTTTTGACAAAATTAAAGTTTGTTTACGTTGTCTGATTTTGATTCTGATAAAAATTTGAATTTTACTAAAAATTGTCTATAGATTGTATAGAAACTAAAAATTAAATCTTATACTATTGTAAACTGTGACTGAAAACTTGAAAACATGAATTTTTCAAATCCTAATTAAAATTAAAAAACGAAAAGTATTTTGTACAATCTACAGAAATTTTCCTGCTTAATTAATTTTTTCAGAATCAAATTAGACAATGCTAAGATCCCTTGGTGGACAGTTATTTTTGCCAAAATATACTAATCTTCTTTCCATCATACGATTGACCTACTCATACGATAATAGTTTTAAAACTGATTTGGATTTGTTATAATGTCTACTTGAGATTGGTCAGTCCACTTTTCCCAATTTCAACCCCCCCCCCTCCCACACCCAAACAACAATTATAAATTTACCGTTTACACACCTAACGCTGAGATGGTGACTTGTACAAGCCCGTGCGGGAGCACTGCTCTATTTCTTTTACACACAGTAACACACACTATTGGTCACCTACTACGCACACATTTACAAAACTCGCATGCGTGCAATTTAAAAATGGCTTATTTCTAACTCCTTAAAAACTGGCCGCCACCAATCATCTTAACTAACTTTAATTTTGTCAAAAAAATAAGTAAGACTTGGTAAAATGGTTACAAAATTTAAAAGTATATTCTAATAACAAAACATTTCAATAAAAGTATATAAAAATAACAAAAAAAAAATTCTACTTTGAGAGGGTTAGAAGTTAAGTCCCTTCTTAATCCTAGCCTCATTGGTAAAAAACTGATGGTAGGTACATTGACACAATATTATTCAAATTATTCAATTGTATTAGCTAATAAATTTCAATTATGAATAACTAATACACTAAATAAAATATATAACTAATAATTGACAAATAAAATATATTTATGTCTAGTTCTGTTCAGTAAATGTATGGTATTTAACTATTTTTTTTTTCACAGACTACACTCGCAGAAGTGGACTCCAAACCATCATATTTGTTACGTAGTTTTATTTCTTATCTTCAACATTTTAAGCCATATCCATTACCAATAGAAATAATAAAGTAAGTAGTTATTTTTTAAATATTTTTTAGTAATTAACAAAGGTTGGAAACATGTTAAGTATAATCTCTAGTATGAGACGGAAATCTCTTAACAACAGAAAATAACAACAGTACCATATAACCTATATATATTTTAGTCTCCCTAAACGGAAAAATAATTTGGCTCCGAGCCATTCTGTTGTATGGAGGTTCTACAGTAGTAACGTAAACTAACATATTATATAGAAATGAAATGAATTAATCATCCGAGTAGATTCCAATTCATTTGTATTTATATTTTTCTTCAAAACAAGTTGTGAAATGTTTTCAATATCATTTCAGTTGATTAATGGAAATATATCCGTTAGACATTTATTTTCACTGGTCAATATACTTAATTATCAGTTTTATATTGTTCATTCTTGTGGTAAAATGTTGGATATAATATCATTATATCTATGGGTCTGCATAAATGTATTAGGAAAACTAAAAAATTAATAATACATTTTAAAGTGGAGAATATCTTGCAGGAAAAAATGGGTATTTTACCCTTACTGATACAAATATTTTTTAACTCCCCCATTAAAGTTTTTTTTTATTTATTTTAGGGACAATGGACCACATAAATTACGTTTTTACAGTCGACTTATCGAAGATAAATTTGAATCATCATTATCTTATTATGAATTCTTACAACGGCTCAGTCAGCAAGTTCGATAATGGAGTATTATTAAAAATAATTGAAATAAAAAGTCAATGCCTAATATACACCTACTAAATGTTTTTTTATTCTCTTATAAATATTTATTTGAAGATAATGATATGTGTATAAGATAATTTAATAAGTTAAATTTGTATTTTGTTTAGTCCATAAATTAATTGTTATTTTCCTTTATTGAGTTTTAAAGATAGATAATATGAAAATATTTGAGTTATAATTAGTTGTTTTCTTTTTTTGTATGTAAATTAAAGAAAATGTTATAAATATATTGTATAATGATTTTTAATGTTAAGTAGTATCTACACAGTTAAAATATTGTTTTAAGTGGTTATTGGCCAGCTATATGTCTGGTATTATTTATTTGTGAAATTGTTTTATTAAAAATATGTTTATTCTATTTTATTATGTATATTTATTTTAATGCTATACAAACAACAAGCATATTCTAATATATTATATATGTTCCCAGTTATACATATAAGTTGGACATTATATAACATAATATTATGTATTATAGAATTTCTATAGATTTTAAAATACTTATCATAGTGATACAAACTATATATTGCTTATATATTATCAATGAGTATATATTACAATATATACTCAATAATATTATGAAATTCCTATTGCCTACAAACATATATGCAATTCTGACTATTGTCTAATTCTCAACAGATTAGACAAGTTTTTCATCTGTGGAATATGGTGAAGTTCTATAGAATTATTATTACTAAAATAAAAAAATATATATATAATGTATTTGGTAATACTGATAAACAGTAAAATCATTTTTTTGAGAAGGTATTACATTTGTAAGGTTTTAATTTGGTAAATAAAAAAATATCAATAGATTACCTCTAATGCCCCTATACTATGTTTTTTCAATTTAACATGCATTAGTATTTACTATTTACTATATTTTATACAGAATTACACTTAAATTTCCACTTGTCGATAGCCAGTACTTTAAATTTAATTTAAAAGCTTAATTATTTCATTATTATCTAATTACAATATAAGTGTTAAAATTTTAAAATATTCATTAAATGAATACTATATTTTCATTCACAATAGAATTTGTTTGTCATGAATCATTGCACTAGAAATGTGATAGATCTGGTTAAAACTCATATTTTTAAATTCTAAATTTCTCTCAAAAATGTATACCAAGTAAAGATATGAATTTTTAATTTTAACCACATTGGTTAACCTATAAAATTATGACTGTTATTGTAATATAGTATCGGATATACTAACTACAAATCAATACCATACTGTATAATATGCATGACTGTTTTAAATTTAATTATTCTAACATTTAAGTTTTAAATAGGTACTATAAACTAATATAAAGTATAAATATTTAATTTTAAAGTAATTGTGACTGGTAATTTTAATTAACACACAGGAGCAGTTCCGGGGGGGGGGGGGGGGGTGCTTTTTTGTAAATTGATTCAACTGGTTTGATCAATCAGTTTTAGTGCTGTGTTGATATAATTAATTTATAGTAAATAGTAATTATTATTATATAAATATAATACCTCATACATATATGCGTTGTTTTAAGGAAATATTAATAATTAATTCAACATTTCAACCTATTAATAGTAATTAATACCTTAAATAAAAATATTAATATTAGTAATTTTAGCCTCTAATTTATATTTATAACATTCTTAGTTAGATAGGCTGAATGGCTGATATAGGTACTCTCCGCATCATATAGTTTTTCGTAGGTATGCAATGATTAGCGAGGTACACTACTATAGTCGATAAAGCAGAGGACTTCCTAGGTACCTAATTATTTAGATTTTTATTTTTTAAAAGACATCATTGAAATTGCTTCTAAATTATAATCCTTAAAAAGCGGGTAAGTGGCGTTACATACCACCCATGTAACCTAGCCAACATAATTTTATTGAACTCATACAAATATTATCAAGTTCAGCAAAACAAATATATTTTGATTTTTGATATTATTTAAACAATTAGCCCAATTAGGTACATGTTTTTTCTTTATTTAAAATTGCAATATTGTATACCTACCTTATATAGGTTATATGGTTCAGTGGCGGGTATAGGGGGGAGGCCATCTAGGCCAGTCCAGAGCCCATAGTGAAATTGCAGGTCCCATTAAAGCATTACATGTAGGTATACTGTTTACAGTTTTTCACTATGATAAAGTTAGTCGATTGATTAAAATCGTTTTTGAGGAATCAACAAGGAAATGTTAGATAATATTAAAATATATAAATGGCACTGTCAATATTCATAAAAAAAGAACCAACAAATTAATTTTACATAATAATTATAAAATTGAATTGCGCAACTTCTATTTGTACCGTACATGTCATAATTATAACAACCCAGCTCCCTAACTGATAAATTGACCCATAGTGAAAATAATTATATAGGTATATACGAATATATAGATATTATATATATAATATTATTAGGTACCGTTTAGGCAAGAGGCAACCACCTATAATTTTTATTGTTCTATGATAATAGGTACCTCGTACCTCATACAACTAAAACCACGGACTAAGATAGTAAGATAGATGTCTTAGTCCGTGAATAGTGTATAATATAGCAGTTATGTCCCATATCCGATCTCCCAACACTAGAGCCTAGAGATATTACCAAGTTATTCATAGAGATGTTATATTATATTTTATGTATAATTACTATAATTATTAACTATTAATTTTATAAAATATTTCAAATTTGCTTAATGTTTTTGTTAGATTTACTATTTAGTAAAATCATTAATTATAAATACCTATTACCTACTAGGTACTAGGTAGATATATTTATTGTTAATGGTATAGGTAATATAATATTATATCGAAAAAAAGGAATATTTATAGTTTAGTGGTCGTGTGTGATCGATTATTTGTATTAAGATTTTTCATAAAAATTTTTGTAAATACGTACAAAATGTTATCGCCCCCGGGTGGGCTCGAACCACCAACCTTTCGGTTAACAGCCGAACGCGCTAGCCATTGCGCCACGGAGGCCACATGTAAATCTAATAAAAAATATGTTAATTAGATATAAATATAGGCCGTAGATGGGTAGAAAGTATCGTACCCTTGTTAGTAGGTACCACAGAACAATGGATCAGATGCGTAAATCAATTAGGTAACTATTTGATTTTATTAAAAAAAAAAAGAAAACCATAACTCATAAGTAACATTTGCACTACCTACCTAACTAGTGGCTAGTAAGTATATGATTTCACACATGTTTTGGCCATTAGCTATCTGTTTATCTGAATAATATTGGTACCCACGGGTTGTCGGGGTCATATACTCGTATTTGAACATTTTGTACCACGGGGAAATTTTTTACCCCCCTTGCATTAATTGCAACCCCCCTATTTGCACGAACTTCATTTTTTTGGCACGTATCCTTTCTTAGTGCACCACCAGTTACTACATGGTGGTACGAAAGGTAGTAGGTGCTGTTAAAATGTCAAGTCCCTAGGCGGAGTTCCGAATGACAGAACATGTTAAATTTTGTACATAATATTTAACAATATTATATTGATTTATTTAATCGTGACACATTGGTCTAAAACCTTGGAATAATAACTCAAACTATATAAAAATATTTTCATATAGTCTGCGGTAATAATAATTAGTAGTTAAAGAATAAAGTTATTATAGTCATAATACTCATAATAAAATAAAGACATCAGCGGTCACGAATTAGGGTACCTACCTACCTACCTATCATGATAATAATATAGGTTGTTAAATTGTTTATTGTAGAATTGTATAATTGTACCTATATTGTTTATATCATGATACCTATTATACAGAAGACATAGGTAACTACCATGTTAGATTATATAAATTATATAATAATTGTATTTGGTAATATATTAATACCTATATTACATATACATGCGAACATGCAGACATTACAGAAGGAAACGTGTCTTTTTATTAATATATTGTGTGATCAGTGATCACCATGACCGTGATTCAGACACAGAATATTCTGTGGTTCAGAGTTCAGACCATAGACCACTATCGTCTATCATAGACCTTATACCACGGTCTTAGATTAATATCAGTCTATATTTATTTAATATATATTTTTAACAGTGGTAGAAATAACTATACCACATATCTATTTTAGTAATATCCCTGTCAATTTTATTTGCAAAGTCATTAATCGTACTGTCAGTTAAAGAGGTCCAATATAATCATTTTGCATATTTTGTACATACCATAAATTCTGTGTCGACACTTAACAGCCACTTCATTTGCTATAAAATAGTAGGTACCTCTGTTCAAATTCAAAATTTTAAATCATGTTCCGCAAATTCCGTCCAATTATGTTACAGAATCAAGGTAAAGGATTAATCTTTTAGCTTTGGATAAATAAAAAATAAAAATAAAATTCTGTGATCATAAGTATAGATATATTATTAATATATTGTGTTCAGATAGATATAGGAATATCTAGTCATTAATATATTATAATTCAAATTTGTTTTGTATTTACACAGTTCTGCATTTAAGTGGTAAAAAGGATGGAAAACAAGATAAATCAAAACAGCAAAAACCAGAGTGCGTGTGTATGTGCCCTCCACATTACAAAATACTTACTATGGACGATATGCAATTGCCGTATGGTAATTGGAAAGAACAATATCAAAAGAGAAACAGAAAATACAGTACAATATTCTTGTTTGGTTTGATTTCATTGATTGGTTCTATTACAGTTGTAAGTCAAACTTAAGTAATTTAGACAAATTCTTCTTCTTAATCGGCCATATGGTTACCTAATAGGTTCAAAACTTTAAAACATAGTTTATTGGGGTTGAAATGTTTTATGTATTGATACCAAATAATAATAGAAGTAGGACAAAGATAATAATAAGACGCATAGACTATAGTACCGACTACAGACTATATTACTATAATGTAGTACCTACCCAAAAATCTATTTAGTAAATTATACCTATATATATATATTACTTACCAATAAACAGTGCCACAAATCACAATTATCAGGAAGTTGGTTAAATAGGGTGAAACCCTGCCAAATAAACAATATAAAATATACTTAACAATTAGCACTAAAACTTGTAGCTTACTGGCTTTGATCATGATTTAAGAATTGTAATCTGTTCCCTAGGACTTAAGAATGTAAGTTGCGGTACTGTGTACATATTATTATTAAAAGTACTTTAATAAATATATATATATTTTTAAATGTTATCGATAAAGTTTCTTCTTGAAGGCATGTAAGATTTGTTCAATTTTAATTTAATTATGATATAAATATTTTAAAATGTATCCATCTTATTCAATTAAATAGGTATCCAATACAAGTGATACTAATTATATTTAGATATCAACATTTACTATTTTAATTTTGGATCATGAACAAATTAATAAATACCTAGTAGGTACCTACTTAATTGGTATTTTAATAAAAGTAGATAATTATCAAATTATGTGCTGTTAACCATATTTAATTTTTTTCCAGCTAAACAAATCATGTATATTTTTTAATGCATTTCCACCTCCTTATCCCTTCGATAAAGAAGATATATTTGAATGTGCTGATGATGATGAAGACTGTGAATTTGAATGTGAATGTGAATGTTAGTACCTAACCGATATACTTTTAATTGTTATCTAAATAAAAAAAAACTATTTCATGACAAAATTATCATTATAAGATTTGTTTTATGTAAAACATATCATTATACAATGTACATTATAAACATTAAAAACTATAATATACCTAACCCTAAACTAACTTTGTTTTTATTTAAATTGTAACAATTTTCATACAAGTTATACTTATACTACATTTTCAATTTGTGTTGTATTTACAATATTTCCCTACAATAAAATTAATGTTAGATAGGGTTGCTTTAAAATTTAATTCTGGGTACCTACACATAGTTCATGTGATCAAGTCTTCTGTTTGAAAAGTTGCGCACGGATCAAAACAAGCGATAAGCATTATAGTTAAACCACTTAGTAAGTAACACCCTTATAAATCTTTGAATCTAAAATGAAATATAATAATAATTATAACTTAATTTGTATGAAATATACAATAATAGTTATAATACTTTACTATTGGTTTAAATTACTGTAATGTTATAAATAATAAAAAAAAAACAATATTAGAGAACTTAGAACTTTTCAATTTGCTTGGTGGATCAAAAAAGAAATTACCATTCAATGAATTTCTATTGAAAAGGGCATAATGACTATAATTTTGTTTTTATGGTTATATATGAAATATATATGTAGAACAAAGAGTATGGTGGGATATATTAAGAGGAATTTTGGCTAATTATCAGGACAATCAATTAAATAGTTTAATTATTTGTATAAGAAAAGAAAAGAATATCATTATTTGGCAGTCTATCTTTGAGAGATTGAAGGTTTAGGTCTTTAGCTAATGTATTGAATGAAGTGTCAATTTTATCTAATTTATAAATGAATCAATATTCAATGTACTGACGTACAGAAAAATATAAAACTTGTATGAACCTACACATTTATTTATAAATGAGGCATGAATTAATCAATGTAATTTATTATGAATAAATAACTAGTTAATTTTGTTTTTTATTGCCTAAGAAATTCACATTTTTTGTAGAAATGTAACATAGGTAACATAGCCAATAAGTAAATAAGTTCCTTCTTGTTGTTTTTAATTCTGTTCTTTAACCTAACTCATTGATGTAATGACGACATGACGTTCAATATTTTGAATTTGTGTTTCTGTGGTCTATTAACTGGATCTATTTAATTATATTTGCAAGTTAGTGATTTATCTGCATATGCAACATAGATTAAGGTAGGTACCCATGTACAATAGGCAACATAGGTGCGTTATTATTCTTTAAAGAATCATAGATATGTTTAGTTCCAAAAATCTGATATAATTTAAACTGCATCAGTATTCAGTGCAGAAATATTATTCTAAATGAAATTAATATATGATTATTGAAAATCAAATTGCAATGACTTTCCAGACAATATTAAAAGATCAATACACGATGCCATTATGTATCAAGTAATAACGCATTCTCGATTGGAACCGATTCTCCGACCATAGGAGAAATTTAGAATGGTAATTTGCTTGTAAGTGAAATATGAATTACGCCTGGTTGGACCCCTTAACAATACCAATAATAAAGTCCTACTTTAATTTTTTTTTATAATGTTTTCACAAAACAAACAACAAGTTGTCGATGACAGAATATTATATGAGGATAACCTCATATTATAGAATATTAGAACTTAATGTGAAATTAATGAATTTTGATTAAGTATTTCTGGTTTAAAATAAATAACACTTGTACAGCTGTACCTAATACTCGCTGGGAGTTTATTACCTACATATTGATATTATATTATCAATTATCATATTACTGGATGTAATATATACCTACCACTTACCAGCAACCTAAAGTACATCCCCCACGTTATGCTCTGTTTTTGTAAAAAGAACAGGTACCTATTAAAGACACTGGTCTGTGGGCTGTGGTACATGACACCGCTGTTACACTACGTTACAGAGTGGCTTTGTTATAGCAGCCTATAGGTATAAACTCTGAAAATAGGCTTTTTTTTTTTACCGACCATAATCGGCCAAATTTAAGGGTAGCTTGGAATAGTGGTTGAACCCTCCCCCCCCAATCAAACATTTGAAGGTGAATAGACCCGCCTTCAATTCTTCATTGTAGCTAGTATTGAGTACCTAATAATACAATTATTATTTTTGTTACTTGTATTAGTACTACGTTGCACTCATCATATTATACTCTCATTTAGACTTAATAAATTGCTTGAAACCTAAACATAATAAAAATGTCAACATTATCATATTTCCAAAAATAATAACCCCTAATAATAAATAATACTATTACTAATACTATTGTCTATTAATAATAAATAAGAATTATAATAATAATTCATATCTAATTGTGTTTATATTGTTTTACGCTTACGGAAACGTGTCTGGCTGAGAAACCTCCGTTACCTATTATATTATTACAAGATAACTGTATGGGCGTATGGCTATTTGTATATATATATAGCCTATAGGCTGGTTAGTAGTTTCTGATAAGGTCTATGATATTTCGTAGCGTATAGACAATATTAATATTATCTAGGTAATTATCATGGATTATATTTATTATTATACTGTAATTTAATTTATAAACTCGACCAGAAAGGCTGGGTTTTCTCTGAATTCTTTCTCAGCAATATACTTTCGTTATTAATTATTATATATAACGTCATATACTCATATACAATAATATATATTATGCTGACCACGTTGAATGTATGATTGTATGAATACCAGAATACTTAGGTAGGTAGGTAGGTACCTATGTAATATTTTGTCGGATTGTGTTAGTTGTGATTGCGTTACCCCCACTCGTCCATCAGAGTACACATATTTATTAGACTTATTATATATATAATACAACATTATGGCCGTTTACTCGAAACTCCGTTCTGTAATATTTCAAGGAGAATTTTAATTTTAGTGTAATATTTAGGAGCTACTTAATTTGATCCATGTAACAAATAAGTACTTAAAAAAGTGAAACTTTTATTATGAATTTGTAGGCATATTTTGGTTATTTTATTAATTATTATTGCATGCAAGTTTTTAGTGTACAATTAAGTAGGAAATCACTATATAATGAGTAATGACTAATGACTAATGATAATTCTAAATACCCTAACCTGTAGCATTTCAAATTTATTTGGATTTTTTTTATATTAGAATTATTATAAACTATCTCGAGTATTAAAATATGCATCTAACTGATTTTTTGTAATAAAATAAAAAAAATTTAAAAACTATTAAACTATTTTAAGGCCATTATTGCGGTAAAAAGTTATTTTTTGATATTCCTTGCGCATTTTATTTTTATAGTTTTTACTTTTTAGAACATTTAAATCAGAGCCCTACCTACTTATTATATTAAACTATACATTAATACATTATAATAATAAGAACGTTTTTTTACTGTTTAGGCAAGGCACGCTTTTTATGATAAATAATTATGCAACCGTCTGTCGCCAACTCAGACCACCTGTTACGGATTATTTCTATTTCTATAATATTAAGTGAGCACGCGTGGACCAATGTATTATCATATTTATGTATACCTACAGTATTACAGTCAGTGGCGGATTTAGCGTCAGGCAAAGTAGGCAGTTGCCTAGGGCGGCAAATTTTTAGGGGCGGCAATTTTAGGCCAATATTTTATTGAGAATACTCTAAGTTTCTTTTTGATTTTCTAATGTACGGTGATTACTCTGAAGGATGGAAAAAAATGTTTAATATTTAAGTATAATAATAATCTTGTTAATATAATTTCTTCTTTATTTTATAATACATAACAATAAACGTCCAAGTAAATTATCGAACGACTGCCGGAACATAGATCTATTATCTAAATACTAAACATAGATAACATATTTCGTTAATTTGTTTTTTTGCTAAGTCGTAATAATTATTAATAATCGCTCGTGGTTCGTTTGATCGCATGGTGGCGTACACACACTACACGCACAATACATACAGATATGATAATATATTTAATACGAATAAGGGTGACGATCGATTCGTATTGGAACGATAGTCTAATTATAAACCAGTCACTGTGAATATTTTTATATAATATACTCGTACCTACGTACTATGCATTATGTGTACAAAAATAAAACTTTTTCTATCCAAAAGATAAAATTATGTAATAATTATTTATTTTTCTTCGGGACTATGAAATAGAGGGCGGCCGAGTAAAAAATAGGTTTATTCTGATTAGACATTCGATTATTTTCAACACAACATTCAAGGCGGATAGACTTCATATTCGGTTATTAGTATACTAGGTACTTAAATTACTGGTAAGTAAACACTATATTTTATAAACACATTTTATTAGAACAGTTTATTAACATAAATGCCATTAATTATTGTTTAGTATCAGTCTTTATGATTTATTTTTTTAGTACTTATGTTAAATAATTATTTAAAAATACGTTTTCTCGTTGATAAGTTTAATGGGGCGGCAATTGTGTAAATCCGTCTCTGATTACAGTATACACGCCATTATATTTTATTGCCGTGTGTCGCATTCAGCATCATCGCCGTACCTGCGAAATACGCACAATATTTATATAAACATATATCAATATATTATATTATATTATGTGCGTAAACGATAAATGATAATAATATCATCATACTTATTTTATAGTTATATGTAATAACTAATATTTTAAAATTGAAAACCTTGTGTAATGCTCTACGATTTAATGTCGCAGTCGCACACTGTCTTGTTCTGCACATTATAATATTCACCTGTCAAACTTTCTCGAATCCGACGTTCTTATATATTAGTAGGTATACCTGATATCTATACCTATTATATCTATATTTATTAGATGAGCGTCCTGCGTCCACTAGCTGGTCAGTGTCCACACTCATATATACTATACATTCATATATGATATTATATTGTATAATATTGTGGCATGTGAGTGTATAACTTCTTGAACGTTATTTTTCCTTAGAAAATAATATAAACGTGTTGTAGAAATTCTGCATACATGGATAAACCTAATCTGATAAATACCAACCTAGTGATAAACATCAAAATATTCACAAATTATAAACATATACGTGACATAATTATGGCACTACTTTAATATCATATACGACATTACTACTATTTACTAGTTACTATTTACGTTTTAATATGGTATATTTACTTGATAACCTTTATATTGTGATGATATAATTCTTAATGTTTGCAATTATATATTTGTATTTGCCGTTATACCTATATTATACGATTAAAATAAAATGCACGTTACATACAGATGATTGCTTGGACACTCGTCAATACTCAATAGTGACTGTACCTATATTATATAGTTGTTGTCTCGATTCGTTGCTTTAGGCACACAATACTACAATTTATACATGAATTGCGGTGATGTGTTACGATTGAACCACTCCAGGAAGGCAATAACTAACCACTAGGAAAACGATTTCAAACTATAATATAGCTCCGAATTTCTGCTTTTACGTTTTAAAAATGTAATGTGATTATAATAGGTATATATAATATAGTAATATATAATTTTTAGGAACAATAGGAACTCATTACTCATTATTTTCGAAAAAATTACCCATAACACACATATTTTAATATGTATGACTTATTCTATGTATCATTACTCTTTGTAAATGGTTGTAAATAATATTATTATACAGGGTGTCCCGTGACTCGTGAGGATATACATATTAGCCGTAGAAAGGGACTCGTCGCCCGGACAAAACCCGGTTTTTTGCCGTTTTACTTATTAGTTAAAAAAATTATTAAAAATCAGGAAATTAATGAAATTAAAATGTTGAAACGTCAATATTTTCAGAAAAATGAACTCTACAAAATGGCAATCTTCAATATTTTTTAAATAATTAACTAAAAAAATTTTTTTTTTTAACTTTTTACCAAAACATAAAAAAAAAATAAAAAATTAGTTATTTGTAGTTCTTACCTCTGTGAGTCTTAATAAGAAAACAGAATTACGATATCTCTATTATTTCAGGAGATATTGCAATGAGTAAATCCTCACGGGACACCCTGTATATTATTAATTGTTAAAAATGCAAAAAAAAAAATCAACATCAAGTTTCGTCAGATGACTGTCAGGAAACCTTATAATAATAAAAAATAAAAATAAAATATGCATGACATGCAAAACCAGTATACATTTGTTGATCTGCTCAGAATCTATAATGCGGGTCCTGTATTTCAAAAATATTAAGCCGAACAGGATACAACGAGACCGACGTAGGATGGTGGTGTGCAGATTTTAGATTTGAAAGAAATGATAAAGCGATTCGAGTGGAGCTCATCGGTTGATTTTGTTTTTACTGTGTGTCAAACTGGGTGGTTGTGCGACAATTTTGCATGCTTGAGCACTTGACCGTCTGTAGTCTTTTCCCTGGCCTTCTGTAGGTTAGGTACACCGTGTCACCGTACACACACGAGTACACGACTCAGTCTAGACTAGAATATCTAAAAAGATCATCAACACTAGCTAGTGCGATACAAGCGGTGGACGTGCTTTTGTTATACAATATTACGAAATATAAATAAATATTCACACTAATAACCGCTGTCCGCTTTGTTGTTAAAGCGATTTGATTAATAAAAAAAATAAAAAATAAAATAAAATATATTCCTTATATACGACGCGACGCGGTGAAGACGAAACGAAAGGGCGCCCCAAACCGGTAACAGCGTAACGGACAGATTTATGTAAATAAATTTATCTCTGCAATATTGAATATTATATATTACACCTATACAATATGTGTTTCACGCTGGACAACGAAGTAAATCCCGGGAGACGGGGGGTACGCGGATGTTGAAGTATTCTATTATTCCTATTAATAATAATAATAATCATAATCAGCAGTCAAATACTCGAATGTTAGCCTATGTTAGCTGCACCGGTTGTAGGTACCTACCTACGTTTCTGTACAGTGTGACATTTAAAAATTATAATAATATTATGTCTACGCGCTCGCAAGATAAGTGCCCGCCGGGTATTTCGTTAATAGTTTATGTCTGACCAAATGTCAACGAGTTACAGTCCATCCGCTTGCATTATCATAATAATATATTATATATTATACAATTATAAATTTAACGATTTCTCTAGGAAAAGAAAAAAACAAATACTTAATAATAGTTAATATGCAGAATCCGACGAAGATGTTCAAACATTGTAAACTATAATAATATGTTATAACTTATAAGTTATAATCATTAACTTACTGTGAAAATAAAAGGCACCATATAATGTATTTATGTATACATAATGCGTGTTGGAATTGTTTCTATAAGTAATGAAAATGTTATAGAAATTAATTTTCAGAAGTAATATAACTTGTTTCGTAGTTAACTTGATATTTATTATTTTCCATCTCGACTTATACAGAGTATTGCGAATTAAAAAATAAAATAAAAGTAACCGGAAAAAAAATATGCTGCACCATTATAGCTGTAAATATCTATAGTGCATTTAATCCAATAAATATTGGATATAATTAATATAAAAATATATTTCATTTTAAATCATCATAATCCAGTAGATACTTATAATGGTTTGGACACATATGTCACACATGTCATGTAAATTATGGGAAAAAATAATAAAATAACTTATATAATTAACTCTTCTTAAAATACATGGTACGTTTTTTATGAATATAGATCACGTGGACCGGTGCTGTTACACTTATTTGTTACTTATTTATTAACACAAATCTATTTTAATAGTGTTTGTTATCGTTATGTACCTATATTAACTATTTATCAGTTTTTCAATTTTTCAATTTTTTTTTTGACATTTTTTTCAAGTTACATCTATATTATACTATTTAAAAAATTTAATTCTGTTGCGTAGGTAATCTCAGAAAAACGAAAGTATGTTAAAGAATGTAAATGATAATGGAGTACCTAAATCCAAATATGAATAAATAAAATAAGTAGCTCTTCAACAGTTCAACTATTTTTATAAAATATTACCCATTTCATAATTTATTTATTACTTATAAATTAATAATTGATCACGCCATCACGGACATATAAACTTACGCCTACCCAGTAATCGATTTTTTCGAAAACAGATTTTAGTGTAAAAATTCCCGTTTTTCCTTAATTTTTATTTTGTTTTTCACGCCGCTTTTTAAAACTACTGGGAAATTTTAAATTTTGACCGCCCCAAAGTACCAATTAGATTCACTTTCCTATCAGAAAAGATACTGTTGAAGAAAATCCAAGCACTTTTACTGTCCTAAAACGTGATGACAGACACAAAAATAAAAAATAAATTTAAAAAATTAAAAATTAAAAAAAAAACACACATCATTGTAAAATCAATACATTCTCGTTCCACTCGGAATCTAAAAAAACACAACTCATTTTTATCCGATCAAATTAAAATATATTTATAAATCAAGGTATATGTTTACACTATGATGATAATTATCATAACAAATTTATTTTATAATAGGCATAATAATATGCACTGTATACGTTATTATCATATTATTCATATTATATATTATTATTTATATAATGATAAATAATATTGAACAGATTTTATGACTTATAAATCACTAATAATATACCATTTTGTATACTTAATTTATACTATTTATACTATTCATCTATAGTAGATGATGTAATATTGGTATGAAAGTAGTTAAACACACGAGTTTTAGATCACAATTCAACAAAATAGGATATGCCTATATGGATAAATGTATATTCTTACAAAATATATTAGTACCTAATAATACTGTTTACTAATAATATAAAAATAAAAATGTTGGATTACAATATATTATACAGCTAGGTCAGAGTCCAGAGACCAGTTTTTACGCTTTTTAGATATTCATCATTCATCAGCTTTACTCATTCCGCATTCGTATAAACGTATATTATATTGACGCATGATATAAGTGTGAGTCACTGAGCCATATAATTAAATTTGTGCGTAGAAAGAATAGAAAAGAAAAGAAAGGATACAAAGAAAGAACGAATGTAGAATAACAGAATTATGTAATAATTATGTGTTTAGGTATATCGAAATAATGTTTCGATTTTCAACTTCAGTATCTTGTTCGATGGAAAAGTGAATATTTATTGTAGGTGCATTGGGGAGGTCAAAATTTAAAATTCCCAGTAATTTTCAAAAGAGCCGTGAAAACCAAAAGAAAAATTAAGGAAAAACGAGAATTTTTACACAAAATCAAATTTGGTTTTTGGGGTAACTTTAAAACAAATGACCTTAGATACGTGACATTTTCACTGGTTGTTTATATTTGCATTTTCTATACACGATAACATTATCAAAATATTTTGATTTATTTTGAACTGTTTAGAGACATTTTCATTTTTCATTTTTCAGCATTTAAAGATCGAATTTTGACAAAAATTTATCAAATTTAAAATTGAATAATTATTTTGTAGTTAAAAATGTATAAAATGTTCAACTTGTATATCTAATGATTTAAAATTTAAAACAAGATTCCACGTAAGTAGTTTATTCTGTTACCAAAAAATCTAAAAAATACATAAGCATGGTTTATTTTTAGTGATTTTAAATTCAAATTTGGATGAAATTACATATTAAAAATCTAGAATAACTATTTTAGTTATTTTGTTGTGATTGTATAATATTATTCGTGGGTACTTGAAACTTCTAAAGTATACTAATATGTAATATTATCTATGATAAGGTTTGTTATGGATATATAAAGCGTTATAAGTACCTAGTGGATATTGTGATATGATTAATTTGGAATTTATTATAGGTACCTATTACAGGTCAATTTTTTTTTTAATACCTTACTCCATAGATAAGTAGGTATATAATATTATGACTTATACTTAGACTGACATACCATCTCCGCCCAAAATCGTTTTTCTTATACAATGATATTATATCATTGAATTCAAATTTAATACCATCTTGTGACCCACTTGTAACCTACTGTACAGCAGAGCGACTTTTTCATATTGTTAACAATATAAAGAAGAAATTAATCTATAAAAAAAAATGGTTTCAGATACTGTATTGTTAAAAATTTAGCTTAAGATGTCACATTATTAGACATATATTGACAAGTATAAGTATATATTGGTATAATACTCAAACTATGTATTATTTTCTGATTTAATCACAGAGACCAACTGTCAAAATACTATCTATATCCTTATCCTATATTACATAAAGTCCTTTTTAAACGATTTCACTCCAGTCTACTAAATCATCGAAATCATCTGAGCACTATATATAATCGCAATATTGTTGTCGTCCTGATTTATTAGTTGAATACA
This sequence comes from Macrosiphum euphorbiae, assembly GCA_949089665.1. Taxonomy (NCBI): domain Eukaryota; kingdom Metazoa; phylum Arthropoda; class Insecta; order Hemiptera; family Aphididae; genus Macrosiphum; species Macrosiphum euphorbiae. Next base: position 95,897,207 of record CARXXK010000001.1, on the reverse strand, counting down.
AATGTAACTTCCCAGTTTCCTCTGCCTGAAGTTCTATCAGTGAATGGATGTATCCGTCAAGAATAGGCACTAATTATTTCACCGCAACGCATTTCACTTACACTTATTGTAAACATAATGCATATTGTGTAATTTAATAATAATACAATTTTTTCTAATATTTTTTTTCAATACTCAAATCCTATATCTTATTTCAGTTATTGTAAATCAATTGCAATTTGAAAACATTTATTTTATTTTATGACGCTTGATAAAAGTATAAAACTAATACGAATGAATAATAAATTGTTTATTTAAACATAGATATTTTTGGGCTGGACACAACTTTTTTTTCGTAATCATGATGAATTTTTCATTAAAATTTTATAATTTTGCGTATAATCAGTGTACCTATAGGTCGCCTCTAGCAACCGATAAATATAATATTATTACGTTACCTACCCTTACCCCTTAACAAAGCAATAAGAAAAGAAAATAATATATCAATGATTCACTATAATTGATTGATTTTTCCTATGAAGTGGAGAAAATATCAAGTATAGAGCGACACGTTTTTTTTATCGCATATTATTATTTTTATATCACAGAAAATCTATGCACAACTATACAACTGTAGAAATCACGTTATTCACATAACTACAATAATATTCTTACTATTAATAATAATTGTATTATTTCTTGAGTAAGTCACATGTACCTATTGTATCACGTACTTACGTAACACGTCTGCATCGCGTAAATATACTTTAAGAGCAAGTTCGCGTATAATAATATAATATCAAATACCGTATCGCAGATGTTACATGATCGCCAAGATGATTCACTTAGCGAGAGTATACCCACAACATTATATTATTATCATACCTACCTAATATTTATAGTTCCACATTTTTTTTTATCGTCTACGGCCGAGACGACGATGACACAACACACCGGTGCTACCTATATACAGAGGAAGTAGTTTTGCAGTTATTACGCCTATTGACACTTCAAAACTGGTTATTTTCGCTATATTTTTTTTCCTGTACCCACAAACGCAACGTACCCTACCACCCATATATTGTAACAGCCAAATGCTCGTGTTACCGTCCCGCACGTCATAACGAGCACTATCGGCGACTTTACCTATATATAGCCAATTTGGTTTTCAAAACATCATCATTCAACCGAGCAACGTAGAACAGTCAACATGAAATTCGTAAGTATTTGGATATCAAAAACCAAACAGTACCATATTTACCTGTTATCATGCATTTGTATTTTATACCGATATTGACTGCTATATATATATTATATATTATACGATCAGCTCAGCTCACAAGTATAAAATATATACACCGTGGAGCCGTCACTCGGTCGGGAGGACGCCGGCGGTGGAGTGCATTAGCTGTAGTGGTTGAAAATTGAAACACCTTACTAAAAGTTATTTTTTTATTTTGTTTTTTGGCAGACATCAGCTTTAGTGGTCATTTTGGTGGCCGTAGCCCTCGTCAGGGCGGACAGCGCAAACAGCGTAGATGGCGCAGACAGCAAGACACATAAACCGGAAAAACGCGGTATCGTCGCTGAACATGATTACGAAACCGGGTTGGGACACAGTTCCAGTCTGAGCTACGGTTCCGGTCTGGGATTGGGCTCCAGCATTGGCTTATCGACCGGATTAGCTTCTGGTTACGCAGCTCACGGTGGATCAGCTTATGGGTCCTCATACGCTCCAGCTTATAGTGGTGTCGCAATCGCCGCCGCACCCGCATACAGTGGAGTCGCAGTCGCAGCCGCACCTGCATACAGCGGAGTCGCAGTCGCAGCCGCACCTGCATACAGCGGAGTCGCAGTCGCAGCCGCACCTGCATACAGCGGAGTCGCAGTCGCAGCCGCACCTGCATACAGCGGAGCCGCATACTCCGCCGCCCCAGCACCGACTGTCGGCCCATTGATCCCGATCTCCAAGGATATACACATCATCAACCGTCATGCCCAACCAGTTTCTGCCCCGTACCCAGTGCCAGTGCAGAGGACCGTCGCCATCCCAGTGCCACACCCTGTCCCTTACCCGGTAGAACGTCCATATCCAGTCCGAGTTGCCGCCCCGTACCCAGTGCCAGTTGAGAGGCCTGTGCCATACCCAGTAGACAGACCAGTGCCACATGCAGTGCCCGCTCCCTACCCAGTCCCAGTCGTCCAGAACGTACCTGTACCAGTTTCCCGTCCAGTACCAGTTCCGGTTGTTAGGCGAGTTCCTGTGCCGGTTGCCACACCAGTCGTTGTCCAAGCACCACAGCCAATCGCTGTTGCTGTCCCAGCACCTGCATACGGAGGATACGGTCTAGGAGCTTCCGCTTACGGCGCCAGCTACGGATCCGCTACTCTAGGATCTTTGTCTTCGTACGGATCCGGTGTTTCTTCATACGGATCAGGTCTGACGTCGTACGGATCTTACGGATCAGCACCGTCCGTTTCCTCATATGGTTCATATGGACCAGCACTGTCCGCTTCATCGTACGGTTCTTACGGACCAACACTGTCCGCTTCCTCGTATGGGTCTTACGGATCAGCTCTACCTTCTTCTTCGTATGGATCTTATGGACCAGCTCTATCTTCTTCTTCGTATGGATCTTATGGACCAGCACTTTCAGCTTCCTCCCACGGTTCTTATGGACCAGCTCCGTCTTCATCTTCATACGGATCTTACGGGTCAGATCTTTCCTCCTCCTCGTACGGACACGAAAGCCACTCAAAATACGAAAGCGGTGGATGGACTCCAATCGTAAAACGTAACTCTAATTAATTAAGAGACTACTCTTCTGAGTTCTGACATTGCTCAATTCTCAAGTCAGAACTTGTCAAGTTACTATTTTATAGTTGATTATTATTATGTTTTTATACTTAGATTAACCTTTTTATACTTGAAAAAGAATGTCATATGTACAATGCAGTTCGAATAAAATGTTTTGTTAAAAAATAAATTCCATGTGTTTGTCTGAAATTAATGCAAGTAATAATAATACATAATTGTATACAGTCCTTGCGGGATATCCGCCTGGGTCAGCGTTCATGCTCAAATGACGTTAAATAACGAAGCCTAACTTATATTATTACGTGCTAATAAATTCTGATTGGTCAGAATACAAGGAAAATTTGGGCCACCTTGTTAGCCTTTTCTCCATTGCAACACATAGCTGTGAGTAATTTATTTTTGATTTTGCCTAGATATTCAGCACCAAAAAGACCTTGGCGTAAGAGTGAATTAAAATACTATGATATACACATCACCACTATACTACATTATGTCATTATTCATTATGTACAATGTATACCTAATGTGCAGAAAAACATTGTTATTATATTTTTTTTGCATAATGTATATTATACTATGTATATTATAGCTATATTATAAAATGGAAGTTCAACGTAAAAAAGGTGGGAAATATATGTCGCTCTGCTGTACAGTAGGTTACAAGTGGGTCACTGTATAATGGATGGTATTGAATTTGAATTCAATGATATAATATCATTGTATACGAAAAACGATTCTGAGCTGTGACGGTTTGTCAGTGTGGATATTTTATATTATATTTATATTGTTATTACTTATTATTAATACGGTAGCCAGTAAGTTGAATTAATATTATAAAACTACAACAAAATAACTAAAATCGTTATTCTTGGTTATTTAATATGTAATTTCCTGCAAATTTGAACATAAAATAACTACCTATTATTAATAATCGGGTTTGGATCCTATTCTTTTTGTATACGCTACGAGTAAATTTAATCCATCATATAAATATATAATAGGTAAAAACACTACTGAAAAACTCACATTTATTTAACGCCGACGTCTGAACTAGGAACCTGTTTAATGGAGTTATTGTGTGTTAAAAAGAGAAACAATTAGTAAAGTATACAACACAGATCCTACATAACTTTAAGGTTCCAATAAATAGAAAATAATATTATAGTTGCAAATTACGTAGAGAAATTTGAATGCAAAATATTTAAATATTATGGATTGATTAATTGACTTAAAGAATAAAAAAAAAATAAAAAAATAGTTTATAAATTATAAATTATACCTACTTAGAATAATAAATTATTAATAAGACTATATAATATTATACTTAAGATTAAAACAAACTCCATTTAAACCATTTATCATAATATTAATTTTATTAAAAATAAATTAAAACTTGATTTAAAATTATATATAATTTTTCCCTTTTATATCAAAGTAGGTACATCAAGTTTTAATTTATTTTTAATAAAATTAATATTATGATAAATGGTTACCTATAGGTAACCACACTGATGTGTAGCTGGTGTCGAGTAGGTACATCATCATCAAGTAAGTCATGGTAATGCATGTGTTAAAATTTAATTCAATCATAAATCATTGCATACGAAAATCAATCCGAAGACGGTAGGTATGTCAGCAATCGGCGTATTATCACTAATAGTATATAGTTGATGATATATTTATATATTGCAATAATAGTAATAATTTTAAAATGTTAAACAAATGTTTGTAAAAAAAAAAATTGTGTCTATGTATGTTTAATATTTTCAAACAGGGAAAATAAAACTAATGAGGAACTTTGTATTAAATGTTCAAATTTTCAAGTCTTCCAATTTTTTTACAATTTTTTTTTTCAACAGTAAAAATAAAATAAAAAATGTAGGTACCTAAATGCCTATAAATATTTCAAAAAGAGTCATCATTTTACAATGTATTCAAAATAACAATAATTGTATAATAATGTTATTAAATATAAAAAAACGTAAAAGATATATTTACAATACCTAGGTAAAAATCCGTTGCATAGTCCGTTTATTCTTTGTCTTAAGCTAATTAATTAAAATCTTGATAATTAACTATGAAATTATTTTGACATTGAATAATTAGGTTGAGGCTTTTTTTTTAGTCATAAAATAATATACACATTATAAAGATAATTTATGTATAATATTTACATGGAATTAAAATGTTAGTATTAAATATTTTAATATTTATTACATGTCCCATAAAAATCATTTTTTTTTAATGTTAGATTTTGATATTTGTTAAATGTCAATATATTTTTAAATAATAAATAATGCTAAAATAATATAGGTATTAATTTGCGTTTTGTTGCTACTATTCAATATTTATTATGCGTATCCTGAACTCTAAGGTTTTAAATGATATGTTGATCATAAACTAAGTAATAATAAAATCAAAACAGTAAGATAGAATACTATCATCCATTTACGTTCGGTTTAGTATAGTGTATTATTTTACTTTTAAAGTATCTAATGATAAATTAACTCATTCAAAAAATTATTCTGAACATATTTCTTCAAAATATCTTTACAAATTCGTGAGTTTCTTTAAGTTTAGGAAAATAACTCTAAGAAAAATAAAAAAACCTATAAAAGGGCTTCAACTTCCGTGGTGGGGGTATCAATACCAAAAATTGAAAAAACCCATATTTAAAAAATTTAACGATATAATATCACTGTATAAGAAAAACGATTCTGAGCGGAGACGGTATGTCAGTCTCAGTATAAGGCATATTATATACTTATCTATGGTATTAAAAAAATATTTACACATAAAAGGTACCTATAATAAATTCCAAATTAATCATATCACAATATCCATTATTATAGCTACCTACTTCTAACGCGTTATACATTAATAACAAACTGTGATACTATCGTCTATCATAGATAATATTATATACTATAATACAGGGTGTCCCGTGAGGATTTACCTATTAGCCGTAGAGGGGGACTCGCCGCCCGGACAAAAACCGGTTTTTTGCCGTTTTACTTATTAATTAAAAAAATTATTAAAAATCAGGAAATTAATGAAATTAAAATGTTGAAACGTCAATATTTTCAGAAAAATGAACTCTACAAAATGGCAATCTTCAATATTTTTTTAAATAATTAATTAAAAAAATAATTTTTTTAACTTTTTTACCAAAACATAAAAAAAAAATAAAAAATTAGTTATTTGTAGTGCTTACCTCTGTGAGTCTTAATAAGAAAACAGAATTACGATATCTCTATTATTTCAGGAGATATCGCAATGAGTAAATCCTCACGGGACACCCTGTATGGCTGTATACTGTAATATATATAATATACTATTATATACTATAATATACTGTAATATATATATAATATACTATTATAGTAGTATACTTTAGAAGTTTCAAGTACCCACGAATAATATTATACAATCACAACAAAATAACTAAAATAGTTATTCTAGGTTTTTTAATATGTAATTTCGTCCAAATTTGAATTTAAAATGTCTGTAAAAAATAACTGTGTTCATATATTTTTTAGATTTTTTGGTAACAGTATGAACTATTTATGAGAACCTTTGTTTTAAATTTGCAATCCTTAGCTATAAAAACTGAACATTTTATAATTTATTAATTACAATGATTGATCATTTTCGAGATTTTGATAAATGTTGTCAAAATTCGATCTTTAAATGCTTATAAAACTTAAAATGACCATAAAAATAAACTGTGCTTATGTACTTTTTAGATTTTTTGGTAACAGAATTAACTACTTACTTGGAATCTTGTTTTGAATTTTCAATCCTTAGATATAATAGTTAAACATTTCATACATTTTTAACTACAAAATAATTATTCAATTTTAAATTTGATAAATTTTGTCAAACTTCGATCTTTAAATGCTTATAAAAAAAAATTGTGCCAATATATTTTTAATATTTTACAACTGATATTGTAACAATAGAACAGAAGCCTTGTATTAAATTTTTAAATTTTTTGGCCCAACAGATAAAACTTTATTGATATTCATAGAAAAAAAAACTAAACAATTTAAATATGAAATTGTCAGTAAATAGCTCAAAAAAAGTCAAAATATTTTGAAAATTTTATCAAGTATAAAAATTGATAAAATAAATATTCAGTAAAATTTTAATGTATCTACAGTTATTATTTTTTGAATTACAACAAAATAAGAAAATCGCTACAAATTGTCGTCATTTTTACGTATTTTGTCAATATTTGAACTTTAAATGCTTATAAAAAAAAATTGTGACTATGGATTTTTTTCATCTGCATTTGAAACAATATACTAGGAGCCTTCTATTAAATTTTCAAGCTTTTTTAACTAGCAAATAAAATTTTATTGATATTTATAGAAAAAAAAGCTAAAAAAAATGGTCCGTAAAGAGCTTAAAATAAGTCAAAATATTTTGAAAATTGTATGGTGTATAAAAAATTCTAATGTAAACATTCAGTCAAAATTTCATGTATCTACGGCCATTTTTTAAGAGTTGCACCAAAAACCAAAATTGATTTTTTCAAAAACCGATTTTGTGTAAAAATTCCCGTTTTTCCTTAATTTTTCTTTTGTTTTTCGCGGCGCTTTTGAAAACTACTGGAAAAATTTTACTTTTGACCCCCCCAAAGTACCAAATAGATTCACTTTCCTATCAGAAAATATACTGTTGAAGAAAATCCAAGCACTTTCACTGTCCTAAAAGGTGATGATAGCCAAAAAAAAAAGTAAAAAAAAAGAAAACACACATCATAGTAAAATCAATACATTCATCGTTCCTCTAAGAATCTAGAATGTTTGTATATAATTTCTCTATAAAATTTAATAAAAATATACGTAGTGTAACCATTTTTAGCTACTTAGAAAAATTTAGGTGAATTTATATTTTAAATTAATAATATTTTTTTGCGAAAATCGAATATAAAGGTATGTAAGTTCTCTATACTAGGCATATTGTTTGTAAATATTTTTTTATCTAATACTTGTTCCTACTTCCTACACTATCAAAAGATAGCAGGATTTAATTCGTAAAAGTAGTTCAAAACTTGAATCTTATAATAGTGTCTTATAAGGCTTACAAACCGGAACATACTACCTATATATTGAACGTCAACTTTTAGATACAATAATATGTCACATATAGTCACATAACTCATATTACGTTTTTTACAAACCATTCTTTATACATAGAAAGTTAAAAATTAGTTAGGAGTATTTTCAAAAATAAACTATAGTTACCTATAGGTATATAAATTGAATTATAAGTAATAAATAATAATTAATTATGCAGTTATATATACCATCATTTTTAGGAAAAGTCTTATCAACTTATAACATACCCAAAGCTAAAATTAAAAATAATAAAACATCGTTGAATGTATTATTGAATACTATATTAATATTATATAAAAAACAAAACACACCATAATTAAATAAATAACGTTAATAGTTAGGTATACACAATACACTTATACTTAATCATTTTATAATACTCAATATTTTAATGTTTACTCGAGTCTTGTAAATTAACAGTGACGTTCATTGATCCATGCGATAAATCAAACTATAGGTATATCTAAAATGTTTGATGAATACAAAGTTATAAAATTAAAAATATAAAATTCATATATTAGATCATCAGTAACGAATCAAGCGGGATACTTTGGTGGGATTATAGGTACCCTTGGCGACACTTAAGACTGCATAATGGCTATATAGACGTCGTGTTTGAATTAGAACACAATTCGTTTACCCTTCAAGTGTAATCCGATAAGAACAAAAAAGGACCTCGTGGTGACATAACCGCCGGGAAATCGAAATTTCCACGGTTTCATAAAGCTTTATTCCGTGGCTGTTTATAATACCCACGATAAAAACCACAATACTGTAGTTTTCCTATAGACATCATCGGGAAAGGTACACTATGAAGTTACAAGTAAGTAAACGATTTTTTTTATTTTGTAGTATTTATAACGAATTTTGTCGTACTTAGTTAAATTAATTTTGTACTGTTATAAAATTGCAATATATACTATAACGGTCATTATTATGTTTTAGATTAATTTAATGGAAATACACATGACCTACATATAATTTATCCGATATTTATAATTTTAAGATCATTTTAGTTATAGTCTAATATAATTTTAAAATAACAACTTTTCTTGAGTAATCTATACCAATTAACAAATGATTCAACAAACATAAAAGACTTCCAATTTTTAAAAGCTACAAACATTTTACAATTTTTTATTGTTATAATTTTTAATCATTTTAATTTTTGAATAACAACATGTATTATTAATTTCATATTCCGAAGTATAATAAAATTTTGGAGTATTTCAATATAAAAAAAAATTAAGGAATATGAACAATCTGTTATATTGTTTATACATGCCACAGGGCACAGGGTGATACCATAGTCCTGATAGCTTACAGATCCATGTATCTATTATCCTTGTATAAAACTAGAACTAAAATTAAAAATATTGAAGTTCAAAACGAGTAAAAATATTTTGAACATTTTATCAAGTATGGGAATTGATAAAATAAACATATGGTGTAAATTTCAAGTATCTACAGTTATTCGTGTTTGAATTACAACAAAATAAGAAACCGCTATATGAGAAATCGAGTGAATATGCAATGCTGTAAAAATTTGAATTACAAACGCTCATAAAATTTTAATTTGAGTCTCTTTTAGACATTTTTTTTTAAGTAAAGGTAGAAACACACATGAAAAATCTTGTATTGAAGTTTCAAACCTTTGATTTAAAAATAAAAATGTTTATGAATATCTAACTTAAAATAATTTACACATTTTCGTGATTTTTAAGCCTTTTATCAAAATTTGAACTTTAAATGCTTAAAAAAAAAAAAATTGTGACAATGTATTATGAATATTTTTCAACTGTCATTGTAAAAATATATTAGAAGCCTTGTATTATATTTTCAAGCTTTTTGACCCAACAAATAACATTTTATTGACATTTATAGAAAAGAACTAAAAAAATTGAAAATTTAAAATGTCCGTGAACAGCTCAACATTTTATGGTGTATAGAAAATGCTAATATTTACATTTAGTGAAAATGTCATGTAGCTATCGGTTATTTGTTCTAGAGTTATATAAAATCAATTTTACCGAAAGTAAGTTTTTCGTAAAATTTCCCGTTTTCCTTGATTTTTTTTGTGTTTTTCCCTGCGCTATTGAAAAGTAGGTACTTCATAATAATATTTTAAATTTTGACCTCCCCAAGCACCAATTAGATTCACTTTCCCATCGAACAAGATACTGAAGTTGAAAATCAAATCATTATTTTGACAACTAATCGTGTACACAAATAAGAAAAAAAATATAAATAAGAAAAAAACATATCATTGTAAAATAAATACATTCATCGCTCCGCTTAGAATCTAATATTTATATGTATAATATATATTGTCATTAAAAAAAGTAAAAACTTATAATATGATAACGATAAAAAACAGCGAATACTGCAATTTTTTCCGCATAGGTATATCTATATTATTGTTTTGAAAATATAGTTGTTAAAAAATATAGATATTTTTTTTAAATGTAATAGTTTTTGAAAAAAAAATCAGCTGTTATTAATTTGTGTAATAAATTTAAGGATTATCGAAGTTTTTATATTTGTTTCAAAATTTAATGTTAACATAAAATTTATATTTAACAACGTTGGTGTTTACGTTTGGCTTGAAAAACAAAAACAGTAAATTAAGCAGAAGAAGTAAGACATTTCAAAAATATGGTATAATGGTTTTTGTTCTCGTTTGAATGATTAGCTTTGCTGCGCGTGGTCAATTAATCCGTTAAGTATAATATTATTAGGCGTGTAATACTGTCAGTGAATAAGTGAAGTGTTAAAAATTACTGGAGTCACCCAGATTATCGATTGACCTTCGGTTTTTTATTTACCCACTTTTATTTATTGTTCTTCCTCGTGTTCAATACCGTACCTATCATTATGTAAACACTAAACAGCCACAATTCGGTTTGAGCATACGAAAACGGTTATAGATCAACGGCAAACGTAAAACTAGGTACCCGTAAACAATTGTCTGACCGGATGCCTACAGCTATAATATGCCGATGGCATTGAATAAAATTGAAGTGTATATGCTGAATGCCTCACGATAAAAATTAAAATACAAATCAATATTATTGAACTGATGTATACAAATAAGAAATGAACCGAATTACTGCAGTTGTTTATACTTGAAGCCAAATCGTCGAACCGATATTGTTTTTAATTCAGATAGATATAAGGTATTGAATTTATTCATGTACCTATTGTACCTACATCCAATTGCACTCAATTCATATTCGAACTCAGTTACAAGTTTTCAACTATTAAGAAATACCACAATAAAAATATCACAATAGGTAGGTATATCTAACCAGTGTAACACTTTACCCATAACCTATCGTGTTAATAATATACGTATAATGTTTATAATACAAATTAATATTATATTATATAAGGTACCTAATTACTAATATCTAATATAGGTTATAAGTTATAACTAAATAAATAAATATTTACTTTAGGTCTTATCTTTAAATTTAAAATATATAAAACAAAAACATAATTTTGTTCACAGATATTGTATATGTGCCTGTTGGCATTTACCAACAACGTTTGGTGCCACAACGAAGTTCACGTTAAAAATGGTAACCACACTACCACAACCAGAGAATCAAATACAAGAAAACGAGGTGTCGGTCATTACAACCCGATAGGATGGGGTGCCCACGGAGTTGGTTCGTATGGAGTTCCCACCACGCCGGTGCAGGGATATGGAGTATCTACGACGCCGGTGCAAGGATATGGAGTGTCTGCTATACCGGTGCAGGGGTACGCGGTGGTGCAGCAATCTGAACGGCCAGTACCGTACCCAGTTCCGTATCCGGTGACGTATGACCGACCAGTTCCGTATCCGGTGTCATACGATCGGCCTGTACCCTACCCTGTGCAGGTGGACCGGCCGTACCCATATCCAGTACAAGTGGACAGGCCGCTGCCGTACCCGGTACAGGTGGAGAAACCACTGCCTTACCCAGTACATGTGGACCGTCCGGTTCCGTATCCGGTGCAGGTAGAGAAGCCGTTGCCGTATCCCGTGGACCGTCCAGTTCCGTATCCTGTGCAGGTGGACAGACCTCAACCGTACCCGGTGCACGTGGACCGGCCGGTGCCGTATCCAGTGCACGTTCCCTACAAAGTGTCTGTACCGGTGGACCGGCCATACCCGGTGAAAGTGCCTGTGCCCACGCCATACCCAGTAGACAGGCCAGTTCCGTATCCCGTGCAGGTGGCCGTCAAGGTTCCGGTGGTGCAGCAGGTACCGGTCGAGGTGTCCCGGCCTTATCCCGTACTGGTGCAGCAACCCGCAGCGGTGATGGTACAACAGCAACCCGTTCTCTGGCAGAAGGTTTCGGTGCCACAGTCATATCCGGTATACTCGACGAACCAGCCGCCGATGCAGTGGCAGAAGCAGCCTTCTTATTACTCAAACGTGGACAACAGCAAAAACTACATCGGCATGCCCGTGTACAATGGAGGTAACCAACCCGGTTACCAGCGTGGTCAGTACCCATCCGGCTATAGTATCGGTGTGAACCACGCTCTTATTGGGCTTGGCGTGGGTGGTCGGGGCCTGGGTGGGTCAGGCGGGACAGGCGGGACAGGTGGAACAGGCGGAATAGGCACGACCGGCGTCATCAATGGAGCAGCAGGTAGCCTGTTAGGGGCGGCGTACAACGTGATGCAGGGTTTGATGTCGCCTGGTGGCAGCATCACTGGTTACGCGACCGGACACAACGACTATCTGGGTCCCAAGACCACAGGATTCACGACCGTCATCAACAAATGAACAATACGCACCGGATGTATAGAAAACGAGTGGCACGAGGACGAGGTGGTGCATACTACCTCTCCCCGTTGCTCTATTTCAATACCAATTTTAGTATTAAAAAATAAAACAATGCACAGACATTTTTAATTATTTTATATTTCTTATTTTCCCCCAATTTTACATATTATATTAAAAATAAATTTATCAATCGACAATCCCAGCGCATAGTATACCTATCGTACAAAAACCGTACGTCCTTCACCGCGTGGCCGGTGCATTTAAAATATGCGTGGTCGGAGATCTCAGAATATCTATACGATTCGTGGCATTCGTCGATCGATCTGCTCGCGCTTACAGGGGTCATAGCCCATAGGTATTTTAATATCATATTATAAGTAGTATTATTATACTCGTTGCATAATAATTATTGCTGTATCACGGTGCGTTTTAAAAATCACTCTCGAATTCGGCGGTCATGAGTGCCTTCACGGCTTTACAGTATATTATACAGCATCACGATTTTTGTACACTTAACATTTTTTTAATCGCATTAATGCACATTCCTTGGTAGGTACCACGCGAAGATAAAACGAGAGACGACTTGTTTAGGCCTACACGGTTAACCGCTGCACGTGTAAGCGGACCACTCGAAATATCCATTGTTGGTCCAACTTGATCGAAACGAATCTACCTATTTGGTGCACTATTATATGGGATGACTGACACTATTTTGAGTTAGGTGTGTGTGTATGTATTATATATTTTTCTTGTAGCGTTTAAAAATACAAACATTTTTAGCTATAAAATCGTAATATAGTGCATACACACAAACTTCATTTTTCCTAGACAAATATCGTGTATACCTACTCGAGTATAGTACTTAGGTAATGTAAGTATGGTAAAATAAACTAGTCCTGAACCATGCACAGATCATGCATATTATCATATCTATAATTAATTTACTTATTATACTTCTAGCGGCAGTAAGATATCAACTATATTTAAGCATACAATACAGTACATATACAGAGGCGCCGACTTTTAGATATTAGCGCGGGGGCAAACTCTTCTATTAAGCGAAAAAAAATTCTATAGTACCTATCAGTATACTGTAGTTTGCTTACCGGGAGGAGTAATTACAAAATTGTCCCCTAACTCTATTTTAATACTCCTCTAGGGTGCAAAATAAAATATTATGCATGTATATTATTTACATTTTCTTTATTGCTTTTATTTTTTTTAAATTATTTACATGAAAAAGTCGAGCGATCTATAGTATTTATAGATCATATTTAGGTAATATACAAATATACAATCGTCGATGTTCTAAAGAATATTTTTATGTTATAATTTGGTATTTTAACCAAATAATTATTATTGTACACAACGGGGCACGGGGGCGAAATAATACTTTTGCCCCCGTTAAATCAATGTACGGGGGCGATCGCCCCCTTTGCCCCCGTGGAGTCGGCGCCTATGTACATATACATTTGGGTAAGGAGCTTTGGAGGTTTTCAACAGTTTCTTCACACTTTTGTCAAACTTGAAGTCTATCATTATTGAATAAAAATCATGGTGCATCACCTTCATAGCTATATAGTCGTATACGATCGTTCCGAATTGAATTATAATACACGCACACGCCACACACACATATGTACCTACTACCTACCGTATTGCTCAACTATACACGACCTATAATATTATACATCGTCGGTTACTTTTTACGTATCTGAGTACAATCACAATTGCATTATTTTTCCCATCGCGTGCTGTGGGAAATTGGTCCACGATAATTCACAGAAACACACATTGATTTAGCAACACGCGGTACCTAATCATTTGCCCAGAAAATTCTATTGCAGGGTTTCGATGTGAGCTGCAATCATTACATGTAGACAATGAAGGTTAAATGAACTGTGTGCCGCAGCTTTAAGCATTTTAATATTCGACGGTAGCAAATAAACACGGTAATAAAATATTTTTAAATGCAAATTAAAATGGTCGAAATAACTTTTTATTGACTCTCTTTATGACGTTTATTTTGATTGGCACTTTATAGACGCCCCATCACATTATCACATTACCACACATACAACAATGTCAACATTATCTTTAGCTAACTTATAGCAATATTAATATAAATATAAGACTTATATTAGTTAATAATGTGATACGTATAGTAGGTAGGTAACTACTTAATATGTATTGCTTATAATTATGGTGCCAAATGGTGGTCACACCATGTTTGTTTATCATAACGAAAAAAACAATATAAATAGAGTTACGTAATACCAAATTTTCTAATAATACTTTTTAAAATTATGATTATCGATAAAAACAAAAAGAAAAGAAATAAAAAAGCGGCATTTTTCAAGTAAACTCAGTTTGTGACAAAATCTGTTTTGTTTTTTTTTTGGTGTAACTCAATAACGAATAGCCGTAGCCCGTAGATAGGTACTTGACATTTTCACCAAATCTTTATATTAGCATTTATTTTACATGGTATAATTTAAAAAATATTTCAGTAATTGACGAACATCTCCGATTTTCTTAATATGTAGTTTGGCGTTGGCTATAATATGCGTACCTGTGTCCTGTAGGTATTCTTTGGGTTGCGCGTTCACAGGTATTGAAAATGTTTTTTTCGAACAAAAACTGAAAGTTTCATGATTTTCTTACTACCATCTAGTCGCTCAATAGGGAGTTTGTCAATCGCTTTATAATTACTTTATCATATACCACTTGCGCTCAAAACATCCGAGGGGTTGATTGCACTTGATCATTTTCAGGGTTGGTTGACTAATTGCTCTAAATAATAACCAATGGTAATTTAAATTTAAAATATGTAAAAATAACATATGTTTGATAGATTGATTGATTAGATATCTATCATATTCGGTACAACCAAATCCTCTCAACACAGTAGGCGATATATTGGTTCCGATATATAGAAGTAACAAAGACGGACTACACCAATCACTAGAAGGCAAGCGGAGGTTCAATTCATGATTTAACATGCTATTATTATCTATGATAAATTTTAGTTTATAGGCTAATAAATGTTAATAATATAATACAGAAATAATATATTATTAAATATTAAAATAATAATAAGTTATACCATATCTGTGTATGGTTTGAACTTCTGAAAACAGACAACAGAGTTTTCAGTTGGTCATCTTTTATATTATGTTATCTAAGTATACAACTTTAGTTACTTTATTGAAATAAAATTTAAAAAAAAACAACATATAATACAATTTATTATGAAATTTATTATAAAATAAGTATTAAACTATTAAATACATTTAATTTAACAAAAATAAATGAGAATATTGTACATAATATAAAAGTATCTTAATAGTATCAATGTATCATTATTGTATTATACTGTTGCCCATACACCATTTAACCATATTTTATCAAACAGTATTGTGGAGAGCAAAAAGTCCAACGAATCTATTGGGCTGATAAATAGATAGGTAGGTAACGATAGTGAACAATTTATATTTTCGTTTACAGAGTATATTAATATCACTCAAATAGTCAAATTAATACTTGTGCATGTTGAATATAATGAATAGGTAATGATGACAATCATTAAGTATACTTAATCAATGTAATGACGTTTCATAAGAGCCCCGATACTATTTTATAGCCTTTAGGAAATTGGTTGCAAATCAGCTATATGGGTATTAACTTATTTTAAATGCAAGAATATTACTTTTTTTTCAAAAACAAAACATATTTAACCAGTCATTCATTATAAATTTATCAATAATATATAAGTTTTTAATTTAAATTTAATGTTGATGGAATTCGATAGGGCAAAAACATATTTTTATAACTCAAGGTAAAACTAAAAGGTAAGAGCAATAATTGGTAAATTATAAGAAGCGCCATTGGTACACTGATCCTAAAATACAAATATTGTTTTAGGCACAATATCGTGTAGGTATGCCTATCAAATATGGTTGACGGACGAGTGCATATCGTGCCAATACATTATTTTAATGCATACACACTTCTTATTAGCCGTTGTTGTCGGGCCGTTAACAATATACGGGATGGTATGTATGAGACGATAATATCAAATATCGATCCATATAAGGTAAACTGCGGTATGCGAGTAGCCAGCAGGTGGTGCCAATGGCGATCGATGGATATTTGTTTTTAAAGATAGACACACATCGATCGATAATCGATGTATTGTTATGTATAATGTATATGCGTGAATGCGTGATGATTATTGGTGCATATAGGAGGGGTTTGCACAGGGGACTTGTGAACCCGAAAGTTTAAAATGTGCACCCCAAAAAATGAAAGCGTTTTTCAATTATATTTTGAAGTAAATATTATCAGTTATCACTATACCTGTACTGTAGGTGTATATTAAGTAATTTAATAATTAATAGGTATACCTCACTATAATAATTATATGAACCCAGCATAACATATTATTATGAAATAATCTTTAGCTTATTTAATGTTGTGTAGAACAGGTCACACTCACGCTGTCACAGATACGAAGTTATTTGTGGCCAAATAACCATAATAATATTGTTTTATACATTGACGAAATAACTTTGAACACAAGGTAACGACGTTTTATGTATGGCAGGATACAAAACGGCCTATGGGCTATGAATGCAAGCGAGTTAACATTGTTTCCTTGTTTAAAATTTATTATAACACAAGTAAACAGTTAAATTGTGTTGCTCAAAAAATTGTAATAGTTTTTTTTATGAAAATTTAATATTTCCGTGATTACATTAGCTAGGTAGGTACTACCAATATTATCTATTGCCTATATTTATTCTATAGTAATTGACAATATTAAATAAATAATAAAACCTATGTTCTATACAGTACCTATAGGTATAGTATTTTAAAAAACAAAAATACGCATAAGAAATTGACGATCTAGGTCTTCCAGTTTCAAGCTGTTCTGTTGTAAATCCCGATTTAAAAAGTCCTTAAACTGATAACAAAATAATTGTAATGACATTATTGATTTGGGTTATCTAATTACGTCGTCCTGAACTAGCAGTATCTAGTTTAAATTAATATAATTGAATGGACAGAAAAATCATGTTAAGATAGTTGTCACAATTTTATTTTGTAAAGCTGTACCTAACTGTTTCATTCATATTAAAATACAGTACATTGTACATACATATACTTTTGAAAGTATTGTTAATATATATATACAGTGCAAAGGGTCTGAGGGCCTAGTAATTCTTCACAATTTGTGTACCCCCAAAAATATTGATCTAGTTGCGCACACAGCACTGATAATAACTGCAATAAGCTAATCGTGGTGATTTGACAATTATTAGGTCAACCCACCATTACCAGATATACCAGTATAATAAGTAGTCAAATAACATGTACCTATTCTTTTACCTTAGTATTTATACAAAAATAAAACTATAATATAATAATATGTTTAACGTCTACCTATATCATTATATATAATATATATGTCTTGTTCATGCGTGTGATGTTTCAATGGGCTTTATGAAATAGGTACATAATATATTATGTCGCACTGCTTGTCAACAAACAATTGGGTCAATTTAAAATTACAGTTTTTCTAAATGTTTGATATTTTTTATATCGTGCGCCGTGCAGAAATCGTGGTCAAGATGTCTATGGACACATAGGTATAATTGTGGGGATTTGAATACAATGTAATGTCACGATACTTATGCATTATAATAATGTGTGCTAACAGATTTTATACACTCATTACTGCTCTTCATAGTGCATTAATTTTATATTGTTATAGTATACAGTTTTTAGTGCGGTTTATTGCGTCTTCTTATTGAGTGCTCTTGTTACAGTGTACGTCGATTTACTTAATATTATACTAAATTGGTAAAGTTATAATTGTTTCTTTTTCTTACGCTGTTGTGGACATCAATTCTTGGTATGTACTATCATTACTTACTTATCAATAATTATTAGCCGTGTTATCGTTTATTAACCATCGGCCTGTCAGCTGTTTCTTCGGAGACTTAAACGGTGGTGACTAAACTGACGTAATTCTTTTTTCACTTTTACTGGCTTACCACTGCTCAGTTGGAGACTTTAACGATAGTATACGTCGTTGACTAGTTTATTTTTCATCATGCCTATCACACGCACTGCTGTCAACAGCAAGCAATCGTCACCCAAAGCCTCTACTTCCAATGATGATATATTGGCTCTCATTAAGACTCTTAAGGAAGAAATTTCCTTTTCCAATAAGTCGCTCTCAGACTCTTTGTCCAAGAAATTTAATGAGCTTAAATTGGAATTTCAACGTGTCTCTAAACAAGTATCTGAACTTAAAACTTCGTATGCCGCCCTCTACAGTGAAGTTGACGATCTTAAGGGTAAAGTTGCTAAATTGGAGTGCAGCAATCCCTTAGTGAATTCCCAATCTATTGTTTCCCAAGTCCTTCAAGAAAATTTTGAGCATGAAAGATGCCTCCCCAATTTAATTGTATATGGAGTTCCTGAGTCAAATTCACCGGATACTTCTGTAAGGATTGATCATGACAAACTTACCATTTCTAGTTCTCTTGGTTCACTTGAGAATGCAGTTCCCGATAAGTATAAGCTGATTCGTCTTGGTAGATCCCGTGCTGATTTCACACGTCCAATAAAAATTATTTGTGAATCTAAGGATGCCGCCTCAAATCTATTTTTTGCATACAACTCTGCTAAACGTTCTGGAAAGCCTTTTCCTGAAGGTTTTCGAATGTCCAGGGATAGAACTACCTTACAGCGAAAGCTCTTACGCACATGCTATGAAGACCTTGAAAGGAGAGTCAAAAGTGGCGAAACAGGCCTACGTGTGGTATTCGTGAACGGGTTCCCTACTGTTGGTTCAGCGCTTTCAAAAAACGGGGATGGTCGTTTCCTCAGTCATGCAAGCCAATCTTAACTTCTTCGTTTCACTCTGATAAAATCTTGGGGTTTTATCAAAATTGTCGTGGTCTTAGGACCAAATTAACTAATTTAATTTGTAACATATGTACTTTTAACCATTTATTTATTGTATTAACTGAAACCTGGTTAAATAATAACTTTAGTAATAATGAACTTGGCTTATGTAACTATAATATTTTTAGATATGATCGTTGTAGTAATACAAGTGTATTTTCTAGGGGCGGAGGTGTCCTCATTGGCATTCATAAAGAGCTCCCTGCTTCTCTTATTTCTATCCCTGACCTAAATGTTGAACATATATTTGTTCGCTTTACGGTTGGTCAAGCTAGTTTTGTTTTAGGTGGTGTCTATTTTCCCCCTAACTCTCCTACTATCCTTTACGAGTCGCATATAAACTCTATTGAACACATACGAAGTAACTACCTTGATCACACGTTTATTTTATGTGGCGACTACAATTTGCCGGAGTTAGTTTGGGATAATGATGATCACGGTCTTATTTACTCTTCATTATCACCCTCCCTGGGTGCTTGTATCCCTGAAGCATTTGCTACTTTCTGTTTTTTTCAGAAAAACTATACAGCTAATTGTTTCAATTCTACCCTAGATCTTGTGTTTTCTTGCAATAAATTATTAACTATTGAGAAATCAAATGAACCTCTTGTTCCGGTTGATCTTTATCATCCTGCCTTAAATATTTCTCTCCCAATAAATCAGTCTACTCCTCATTGTAATCGCAGTCATACATTCTTTAATTTTCGTAAAGCTAACTTTGAAGATGCTTGTTTGTTCTTATCGTCTTTCGACTGGTATTCAACATTCCAATTACATAATGTGGACGCTGCATTTAATACTTTTTATGATGCCCTGCACAAATCGGTTCTCGACTTTGTTCCCAAATGCACATTTACTGATTCTACATTTCCCCCGTGGTTTGATAAGGGACTTAAAAACATCTTATACTTAAAGAAGAAGGCGCATATTAAATTTAAGGCATCTTCTAGGGCTCACGACTATAGGGAATTTTCTTTGCTTCGTGCTCGGTTTAAATATGAGTCAAAAAAGTGCTTACGTAATTATGTCGCACGTATAGAATCGTCTTTAATTAGCAACCCTGCTGGTTACTGGAAGTATGTTAAAAATAAAAAGTCTTTTAGTACGATTCCTAAGGTTGTCTCCTATTGTGAATCAACCTCAGCCAATGAACAGGAAGCGGCTAATTTGTTTTCTTTGTACTTTTCTTCCGTTTTCTCTGTAAATATTTTTGATCTCGATACTACCTCGTTAGGAATCAAGTCATTTGACTTACCTAACAATGTAAATTTTACTGTTGATGATGTTTATAATAAGTTATCTAAACTACATGGTAATTGGACTACTGGTCCGGATGGCTTATCCGGTGAATACTTATGTCAACTGAAAAATGTTATAGCTTTCCCCCTCTGGACTCTTTTTAAGCGTTCGCTTGACGAAGGAATCTTTCCTTCTATGTTAAAGTTCAGCTCTGTCACTCCTGTACATAAAGCTGGTGAACTGTCCAATGTATCAAACTATCGACCAATCTCCATCCAATCACATATCTCCAAAATTTTTGAATCACTAGTCATGCAATGTATTCAACCATCGATCAATAGAATACTTATGGAGGAACAGCATGGCTTTCGCCCTGGTCGTTCCACCATTACCTGTAATTTAGTCTTTAGTAATTATGTATACCGTTCGTTCGCCCAGAAATTACAGGTAGATGCTATTTACACTGATTTCAATAAGGCATTTGATTCAGTTAATCACAAAGCCCTAGTACAGGTCCTGAAAGCATCTGGAATTGGTGAACCTCTCTTGTCTTGGCTTTCGTCTTACCTTTCTTTCCGCTATCAATGGGTTAAACTGTATGGAGTGAGGTCTAACGCTTATCTAGCAACATCTGGTGTTCCACAAGGTGGACACCTTTCTCCGCTCCTTTTCTCTTTATTTATCAATAGTGTGTCAAGTGTTCTATCAAATAGTCGTATTTTGTGTTTTGCAGATGATATTAAACTCTTCTCCAGTGTATCCTCCTTAGATGACTGTATGTTATTACAGATTGATTTTGATCGGTTCACTGAATGGTTCAATACTCTAGGCTTATCCCTTAATGTTTCTAAGTGTAAGACCATGACTTATACTAGAATTCGGACCCCTGTCAAATATGCATATCATCTTGGGCCAACTGCTATCGCATGCTCTAATGGCAGTGTTACTGATCTTGGGTTTATTCTTACTAGTAATCTCGATCCGAGTCCCCACATTGAACATATCTGTTGCAAGGCTTTTAGAACCTTGGGATTTGTATTGAGACTATGTAGAGACTTTCGATTAGGCTTATCCTTTAAGGTTCTTTATTGTACTCTCGTACGCCCTATTTTAGAATATGGTGCCGTTATTTGGAATCCTCACGACAATAATGACTCTGTCAGGCTAGAAAGGGTTCAACGAAAATTCATGAAGTATGCTGGATTTCGTTTGAATATTCCATATGAACCTCATAACTACGAACCAGTTGCTTCTCAGCTAGGACTGGTTTCCCTGGCTGAGCGTAGGCGGTTGGCGGACATCAAATTTTTAAAAAACTTATTAGATGGAATTATCGACTCTCCTGAATTGCTTTCCTTAATCTGTTTCCGTGTTCCTCAACGTCCTTCCCGATCTATCGCTCCTTTTTATGTCCCTTTTGCCTCCACAAACTATCTAAAAAATGAACCGATTTCACGTATAATGAGTAATGCCAATGTTGACCCTTCGTGTCTACTTACTTTATAGCTGTTTTGTTTAATTAAATACTTCTAATCTTAAGTTATATAACTGTATACAATGTCTATGAATGTAATGTGTAATTGTGTTAAAGGGTTTTATCCCGTATATTTAATAATAAAAATAAAAAAATTATTATTTATTATAATGCACACGAGATGTGTATAATATTATGGTAATATTTAAGAAAATGGTCTTAGGTTTCGAAAATACCATTAAAATCCGAAGTCCCGAAGACGTGGCCAAAACCATTGTAATTTTTTGTTTCGGTCAGTATTTTTCCGTCAACTGATGTGTCGAATCTCTGAAAAGGGCAACGCTGAGCAGTCAACTGCAGGATGCGTGATCGCTCGTGACAATAACGCGCCGTTAAGAAAAATGATATTATTATGTGCGCACACAATATCTGATCGCCATATACAGGTATTCATAATGTACATGCAGCAGCTATGTCGGACTATACTGGAATGCGTGTGCATATATATTTTTCCATAGAAACGTGTTGCAGTATACCTACCTATACCTACATATATATGATAACATATAATAGGACGGTAATGACAATAATAGCACGGGCATGATTATATCGTGGTGTACGTCTGAGGGCGATGATGCAATCTGGGTGAGAGAGAACGAACCGTGAAGTAACAATGCCGGGGCCACGCGCTGGAAGAGACCGAAGCGCTGCGGCAGAGGTCAACCCGCGGGAGCGAGCGGTGAACGGCCCCGCGCGCGTGTTGGGAAATGTCCCTTGGACTGTGCAGCCAAGTACTGCACCGCCACGATGGAGGTGTATACAATATATCGTAAGTACACAAAGCAAAGTATATGCGCACCACGTCGCAGTGAACATCGCATCCCCACCCAGCCACGCCGTTTGCCGTTTTCGAGGCCTCGGCCAGTCCGTATAAAATGGATATTGCTCGACCGATCTGGACCACACAAGTCCGACCGACCAGTGCGAGGTATACCTGAAGCACACGACATTGCAATAATTGTACCCACGGTGGTTTCGTATATACACATAGATACATAAGGCTCGAACATGCAGCAGTTCTGGGTAAGTACCAATACCTACCTATATGCTTCTTCAGCTTTGGGTACCGCGATTACTCGTGTTATTTTTATTTTTTTTTTTATTTAAGAAAAATAGAATACATTACATTATACATAAAACAATTTATGTTAAATTTATGTTTAATTTTAAGTTAAAACTAGAACTGTTATAATGTTAAAATACCATAACTGTAGGCTCAGGAACTTCGTAAATTATATCCACGTGCACTTAAACAAAAATGTTAATAATTCTGTATATTACACAAAATATTTATAAGATATATTTTTGTATAATTATATCGTTTCTATACTTGAAAGTTTCTTCGAATGATTATTTTATAAACATTATAAAATATTCAAAAATGTTCAATTTATTTTGGTTCTTTTTGAGCTATTTAAAGGCATAAGAAAATTAAAATTTTAATTTGTTTTTTTTTAAATTATTGTCGATAAAACATATTTCACTCGGTCAAAATACTTGAAAATGTAATGCAAGGTTCCTTATAACTTGTTCTTAGTATAATTTATTAAAAAGTTGAGCATAAATTTACAATTATTTTTTATGATTGTCTGATGTTAGAATTTTGACAAAATACTTCAAAATCGTAAAAATACAAATTATTTTGTATTTAGAAAATTATAACAATTTTTATTTTCATAGCTAACATTTTAAAATTGAATAGAATATTTCTCACAAAATTTCCTATACATTTAACAAAAAAAATAAAGTTTACCTAAAGTCAAATTAATTTTTTATGAGCATTTAAAATCCAAATTTGTTTGATACTGGATATTTACCGTAATTAAAATTAAATTAAATCGAACGATTTTCTTATTTTGTTTTAATTCTAAAACAAATAACCATAGATAATTTAAATTTTCACCAAATGTTTATATTAGATTTTTCTATACATGGTATAATTTTAAATATCTTTCACTGTTTTTGAGCTATTTATAGGCATTTGGAATTAGCATTTTTTTAGTTTTTTATCTGTCAAAAAAATGCTTTTCATTTCTTCAAAAAGTTTGAAATTTGAATTTCTCATAAGTGATTATTATAGCAGTAGTTGAAAAATATTAAATGCATGTTATTTTTTCAATTTCAAATTTAGATGAAATCAGATATATTTTAATAAAGAACAACGATATTATTTATTTTGGTATAATTTAAAAATGTTATTCGTCGGTATACTTATTTGAAATTTTGAAATTATATTATTATATTATATACACATTACACACAATAACATTTTCAAATGCAATTGTTTTGTTAAAAATTAATTCAACCTACTAATGATGTCTAATAGTAAAATAATCTACTTGAATAGCAATATCATAAAATATACTCAATAATATAGGCTAACATAATAATCCATATTCGCTCAGAATTGCTTTTATCGTATACAATGATTTTTTTTTATATTATCATTGAATTCAAATTTAGCACATCCATTATAGTGACCCTCTTTAGACACATATTATATACTGCACAACAGTGTGTACCCACTTGCCCACATTTTTTTTTAATCAAATTTCATAACAACCTCAACTTTAATAATTTATTCAATTTTATCATAAAGTTGTTTGTATTGTGGGGGCGAGGTATGAACTACTGTGCCTTATAGGTTAGACAATGTTAGTATTTTATACTGCAATGTGGTAGTTTAACTATGCGAAAATATTAATATATTATTATATTGTATGAATTCGTGAAAAATGTTGTGATGGATTGTTTGTGTTTATTATTCTGTCACAGATGTCGATGTTGTTGTTGGTGAGTGTTGGCGTGGCCTTAGTCTGTGCCGATGCCGTGAAGGCCACCGCCCCCGCCGCCGATGAGAAGCCTGCGGAAAAGAAGCAGGGCAAACGAGGCCTCTGGGGCTTGGGCTATGGATATGGTGGACACAGTGAGTGGGACGGTCTGTCCAACTACGGTCTGCTGGGTGCCGATCACAGCTACGGACACATCAGTGCTGTGCACGTCACCAAAGAGGTGCCAGTCATCGTTGACCGACCGATCATCGTTCCGGTCGAGAAACACGTGCCGTACCCAGTGACCGTTGAGAAACCGGTGCCGTACCCCGTGCACATCGAGAAGCACGTCCCGGTGCCAGTCGATCGCCCAGTGCCATACCCGGTCAAGGTGCCGGTCAAGATCCCGGTAGCTCACCATGTGCCTTACCCAGTGTACGTGCAACAGCACGTGCCCGTCTACGTCAAAGAACACCATGGGCATGGATACGGTACCTACGACTTTGGTCACGACCATGGTTTCGGTTACAGCAGCAGCTACGCGATCCACCATTGATAGCATTTTTGTACGCTGCACAATATTATTATTATAATTTATATTGTATACTATAAGTTCACCCATCCACGACTCCCCGTGGTCGTGTATCCATAACCGTTTGTAATTAATCGAATTTTATACCAATTTTAATATGTATTTAGGTTATATCTTATATTATATATAATACGCATTATAAGTGATAAATTATAATTTTAATATTATGTTATTTTATAAAAGCATCACGAATGGCTTCAGAAAAATTGAATTTTATTTGTAAAATTTGAATAAAGTTCTCGCCAGAAAGAAAATTACTGTGGGTATAAATACTTTTTTTAAACAATCGCTGTAATATCTTTCAGTGTTGTCAGATTGTGTCTGATAAAAAATTAGCAATTTCTTTGATTTTGATGAATTTTGTCAACAGTTTAGCTTAAATGCTTATAAAAAAAAATCAAGCATATGTATCTCTTAAATATTTTCTAACCACTATAATAAAAAAATATACAGAACCTTATATTAAATTTTCAAAACTTAGATCTAAATAGAAAATAATGTATTGATGTTTACAGATAATTTTTTTTTTAATTTTATTAATTTTTGATGTCTATAAATAGCTCAAAATGAGTCAACATATTTTGAAAATTAGACTGCGTGTATACTAAATTCTAGAATAAAATAATATTCGGTGAAAATTTCAAATTACTATACGGTGGTTATTTGTTTTTGAATTATAAGAAAATAAGAAAATCGTTGAATGAGAAATTTAGTGAATATCCAATGTTGTATAAATTTGACCTTTCGAATGTACCAACTATAGATTCCCTTTCCCACCAGAAAAGTTACTGACGTTGAAAATCAAAGAATTAATTCAAATAAGTAGGTACCTACTCACCGTTCACACCCACAAAATATGAGGGGGGCGCTAAAGGGGGCGCTCATCTATCATTTAAATGTTTTTTGTTTATAACTGATTGTAATGAAATGTATAACTGCGTAGAATAAAATACCTAATGTAATTAACAGAATTATGTAGGTATAATATTTATAGACACTTAAATAATATTAAAATAATTATCTTATCGGACTATAGATGGCAGGCAGGTACTTGATGTTATTATTGTCTTATCGGAGTTATCGTATAGATTCCGATTAGCGGGTAATCAATAGCCGATTCCGACAATGCTATGTGTACTGTGTAGCCGTATTTGGTACTTGGTAGGTTATAATTTTATATTAGCGAATTCCAAATCACATTATATAATTATTAAGTATTAGTACCTAGGTACCTATTTAAATTTAAAATTAACTAAATTGCAGCTTTAAAATGTTAAATGATATTTTGTCTTAAATTAAATAGCTTATTAAAAAATAAAACGTTTATCATTTAAAAAAGTGATTTAGGGGGGGGGGGGGTGAGATTTTTAAAATCTAAAAGGGGCGTTGAGTAAAAAAAGTTTGGGAAACACTGGTTTACACCCACAAAATAAAAAAGACACAGGGGCATCATTGTTTACAGAATCTAAAATATAATACAACTAATAATATAAATGCCTAATTGCCTAATGGCAACATAAGCCATTGGGTAGCTTTTTTAAATGTGGGGGAGGGTACTGTAGGTTGCAGGGTTAACCCATGTGTTTTAATTTTGGCAGAATTTCGAATTGGGTATCCGTAGGTTTCTGCCATTCCAGGTCGGGAGATGGCGGCCTCTCTATCTCTCTCTCTAGTCAGTTGCCTGCCCAGTGCCCAGAGAGATTAGCCACCCATGGTCGAGATTCAAACCGGCGACCGTCTGCGTCGGAACCGACGACGACGTAGTCTGCTCGGCCGCTCCGTTCCCCGATTGTAAATCTTATTTTATACCGAATAATGCAAAAATATTATAAATATAACAAAATATAGAAGAAAGTAAAGAATTATAAATATTTTTTTTCATATTTTAATAACATTATAACTTGAATAATATTTAATGATAATATTTCCTAACAATTACAACAAAAAGTCAACAATCATAAATAGTAGTAAATAAAACTGAAACTCGACTATTTACTAAGTACAATAATAATGTATTCAATATTTTTACTACTGAAGACATGTAGATATACTAGAATTATAATCATTCTATCATACATATTTTGTACCTAATAGTATAATTATGTTTGAAAATTATTCATATAATAAAGTTTTTGAATTATTTGAATACATTTTTTTTCGAATAATTATCTAGTTGAAATATTGCCCAACTCTGCCTTTATGGTACGTAACCTAACCTAGGTATGTGCAAAAATTATAAATATCAATCGTAGTTTACCTATTGATATAATTTAATATTAAATAGAACTTTATCGTATTGTTTAAAATGTCTAATTGAAAAAAATACATATAATATTATATTGGATATAATCATATACCAGCTATACCAACGCATGCAATAATAAACACTAACACCAGTTGCATAAACTATAATGCCTAAAGTAGGCACCTATGTAAAAATATTCAAAATAAAATATAATAGTCTTTACTTTTCAGATTTAAATTTTGATAAATTATTTAGTTCATCGTTTTTATTTCAATAGGTACTGCAATATCTAATTTATATTTTATGTATTAAAATATATATATTTAAAATATTAACTTATAAATAGAAAATTGTTTTAATAAACTAATTTTTAATACGATGTTCTTATGGTAAGTAGCAAAATATTATAATATACATATTATCGAACAGTGTACACTGTACACACTACACACATATTGAGAATATTTATATATATTGAATTCAGTTCTGTTAATAGATGTATAATTAACTTAGGTTTTCATAAATAAACAAATATCTTTCTTTTTGTATAGTATAGAAAGTGATATTTAAATTTACTTAGACGTTAATTTCAGTATAATACTAAAATATAGGTACCTATTATCTAAGTATGTAGGTAGGTACCCAGTGGCGTAGCCAGGGGGGTGGCTAAGGGGGCCATAGCCCCCCCCCCATTGACCGATGTTGACCTTAGAATTTTATCAAGATTAATAAAAAAATTAAAAGCGTAAATAAAAAACACATTGTATTTGTATACTTAGCCCCCCCCATAAAAAATTCCTGGCTACGCCACTGTAGGTACCTATACTTATTATTTTACCTTTAAAGTCAAGAAGAAAATAAGTTGTAATACATTATACAGACATACAGTAGTACATAGTGTATATACCATTAAAATATTTATAATCTTAAAATATAATAAATTGTGAAGGTCATCACTTTTTGCTACTTTAATTCCGTAATTTTTTTCAATACATCTCGTTAACAGTTACGCTTTCACTAAACGCATACTTTAAAACGATAATGCCTCTGTGGCAATGATTAAAAAGTCGTCTGAATTACCTATCAAATGTATTAACTAATGACCAAGGTGTATTGATCAATACACCTTGCTAATGACTATTATTTAGCTTAAAATTTTATAATACTCAACGTATATAAGATAAGAAAATTATAAAAAAATGAACTAATGAATGATTGATGTACAAAATAAATTTGTCAAAAATAGTATCGAACTGATTTATTACCCAAATCGTTTCTTATAAATGATTTTTTACACAATGTATATACGACATACGTGTATAGTAAAGTTGTATAGATGTATCGTTGCTTTAAATTTTAGATTCTGAGTGAAACGATGAATGTATTGATTTTACAATGTGTGTGTTTTTTTTTTTTTTTATTTATTTTTTTTTTTTTTTGTGACTGTCATCACGTTTAGTCAAAATATTTTGACTCTTTTTGAGCTGTTTACGGACATTTACAGCTTCCAATTTTTTTTAGTTTTTTTTTCTATAAATATCAATAAAGTTTTATCTGTTGGGCCAAAAAGTGTAAAAAATTTAATACAAGGCTCCTGATATATTGTTACAATATCAGTTGAAAAATATTAAAAATACATAGGCACAGTTTTCTTTTATAAGCATTTAAAGATCGAATTTTGACAAAATTTATCAAAATCTCGAAAATTATCAATCATTGTAATTAATAAATTATAAAATGTTCAGTTTTTATAGCTAAGGATTGCAAATTTAAAACAAAGGTTCTCATAAATAGTTCATACTATAACCAAAAAATCTAAAAAATATATGAACACAGTTATTTTTACAGACATTTTAAATTCAAATTTGGACGAAATTACATATTAAAAAACCTAGAATAACTATTTTAGTTATTTTGTTGTGATTGAATAATATTATTCGTGGGTACTTCAAACTTCTAAAGTGTACTATTATATATCTATGATAGTACCACGGTTTTTGTTGATGTATAACGCGTTATAAGTACCTAATGGATATTGTGATATGATTAATTTGGAATTTATTATAGGTACCTATTGGCTATTGTAGGTCAATTTTTTGTTTAGTACCATAGATATGTATATAATATGTCTTATACCTAGACTGACATACCGTCTCCGCTCAGAATCGTTTTTCTTATACAATTATATTATATCGTTGAATTCAAATTTAATCCTTTATACAGTGACCCACTTGTAACCTACTGTACAGCAGAGCGACACCCACTTGCCCACCTTTTTTAATATTTAAGAAGTTAATAAAATTTGCACCAAAATTACATTATATTGATATACAGGGCAATTAACCAAGCATTCTCATTTCTCGCACCTATATTTTAAAATTTTCCTTTAAATTTTAATAATGAATATTTATTCAAATCCTGTTTTTAAATATATTTTTTAAATCAAGGTATATCTCAAATGAGAATTTATCATTTTTACTTTATAATATTATTAATCAGAATGGCTTTTTTGAAAATGTTGATGTATCCATCTAAATTTAAATCGAACGTGTAGTTTCTTAGTTTTTAATATGTCTATGATAATGGGTTAGGAAGGCATTGGCTCTATATAATGACTTGTATATTTTATAATAAGTTAGTGAAAAATGTTAATGAACAATTAAGAAATAGATCTAAGATTAAATCTATTTTATATTTATATAAACAAATTTTTGGACTGTTATTATTAGTACCTACCTACCTATATACATTTAAAAAAAGGTGGATAAGTGGATGTCGCTCTGCTGTACAGTAGGTTACAAGTGGGTCACTGTATAATGGATGATATTAAATTTGAATTCAATGATACAATATCATTGTATAAGAAAAACGATTCTGAGCGAAGACGGTATGTCAGTCTAGGTTTAAGACAAATTATATACATATCTATATATTGGTATTAAAAAAAAATTGACCTATAATAAATTCCAAATTAATCATATCACATTATCAAAATATCCATTAGGTACTTATAACACGTTATACATCAACATCAATAACAAACCCTGATACTATCATAGATATATAATAGTACACTTTAGAAGTTTCAAGTAGGTACCCACGAAATACGAATAATAATATATAATCACAACAAAATAACTAGGTTTTTTAATATGTAATTTCGTCCAAATTTGAACATACAATGACTATAAAAATAAACTGTGATTGTATATTTTTTAGATTTTTCGGTAAGAGAATTAACTACTTACGCGGAATCTTGTTTTAAATTTGCAATCCTTAGCTATAAAAACTGAAAATTTTATAATTTACTAGCTGATCCCGTGCACTTCGTTGCCCGTTAAATGTATCAACTCTATATGACACAAACTTTGTTCGATTCGTCATTTAATATTCTGTGTATGGTGCTCAAAATTTATCTTAACTTTTCCGTTGCCTGGAATAAAAATTCTGATTCGCAGCAGTACATTATCAGGTAGGCAATCTACCTGCAGTAGATGTTTGTACGTAAGTGTATGATTTAACTCTTAAGTACCAAGTTTGTCGTTTTCACTTAATTCCACCTACGATGGATTAATATAATCAATTTATACAAAATCCTATCCTAACCTAACCGTACTAAATCCGATGAATAAAAAAAACAAATTTAACCCTTTGTAAATTAACCTATCTTCTTCCCAGAGGTCTAATCTACCCACAAACATTAATTTATATATATGTCTAACTATATAAATACAGAGACTATAAGTTATAACCAGGGCTCGGGACTTAAAGCACCTAAAATCATTAAAATAAGCACTCAAATAAGCATTTAAAAAACTTAAATTTAAGCAAAAATATTTATTAAAAAAAAAACAATAAAATAAAAATAAAAATTTATCTTTATATTATAAAAAAAATTAAACTTCATTTTCAGGACTGAGGATTTTATGGATTTTCCAAGGGATTTTCTGAAAAATAAAATGTAAACAATATTTACAAATAGTTGAAAAAAAATAATTTTTTAATAAATTTTAATAAATTTTTTTATTTAAATTATTTTTAATTTTAATTCTATCAAAAACAACTTTGCAGTAGAAAACCATAAAAAAAGTATGAAAACTGGTCAAAAAAGCAATAAATATCATAAAAACTTGAAATAAGCATTTTTTTGAAAAATCACTGAAAAAAGCAAAAAAAAGCACTCTCAAATTTTATAATTGAATGTGTTGTAACATGACATACACTTCTATAGTACTCTGCTACATTTTATGTCAATCTAAAAAAATAAGCAATTGCTTTAAGTCCCGAACCCTGGTTATAACTATACAGACTAAACTCTGGAACTACTTATCAGATCTTTTTGTATATTATATTATTATGTATATTGACAAAAAATAATAATACAAATCAACAAACATGCCCGATTAACCAATAGCAACCTAAAATTTTCTTTCATATAAACCTTCTCCGTGAAATACTTTTTCGTTTAAAAAAAAAATCAAGAAGATCTGATAAGTAGTTCCAATTTTCGGCCTGTACAGAGATTTTCATTTCACGTTTTTATAGTTTGATATTATATTATAATTTAAATTTAAAAAGTAAAGCAAATAGTTTTTTATTATTATTATTATTAAAAACATATGGCAACCATTTATAAACAACAATTTCCATCCGAAATCTCAAAATTCCCGTTTGAGCACCTCCCGGGCGGACACGGACGTTTTGGCGCCGCCGTTTGGACGCTGCCGTTTTGGCCCTGCCGTTTTGGCGCTAACTCGGTTTGGCGCTATCCATTTTGGCGCTAGCCGTTTTGGCGCCAACTAATATTTTGTTAAATGTTACATTTTATTTGAAATGAAAATATATTGTAAATAGTTAGTTATAAAAATGTACTTAAAAAATGACTACAAGATATTGTAAAAATATAAATATAAATATAGTATAGTAAAAAATATTAAATAGTTAAAACACTTAAAACATTAAAAATAATTATTGTAGAAAAACATGAATTTTTATATATTTTAATAATTTATAAATATAAATGATTGGCATATAATCCAAGACGAAAAAATATCAATCGACAATAAAGATCGCACGTTATCTATTGTGACTGTAATAAAGTAAAACGATAAAAGCAAATCATGCTGTCCACACGCAAAACCATTAGATCATATATTGCATAGAATCTACAACGTCGATTATTACGTCTATAACGGTCCATATATCACGCTGAAGCTGCTAATAGGCGTTTAAATATTCAAATGGGGGTTACTAATCCAACAATATGGTCATTTATAAATTGCCTTAAAAAAATCCAAACAGGAAGAGACGTTTTTTATGAACAATTAGTTACTGGTTTAAGTCCACCAAAAAAAAGAAGAAATACATTGATAATGATAAAAGAATTTTAAAATTAGTGTCTAATTATGATAAAAATAGAATTTTATTATTTTTAAGAGGCATTGCAAACAATGTTTCATTAGGGTAACTATTTTTAATGTAATAATATTTTGACCTTGTAATAATGTTTTAAAACTTTTTATTTTTACTATATATTTATATTTATACTTTGACTCTATATTTATATTTATACTTTGACTATATATTTATATTTTGACTATATTACCTTGTAATAATGTTTTAAAATTATGCTTTATACTTTGACTATATATTTATATTTTGACTATATTACCTTGTAATAATGTTTTAAAACTATTTATTTTTACTATATATTTTTATTACAATTTTGATATAAATTCTATTAGGTTAGTTGGCGCCAAAACGGCAGGGCCAAAACGGCAGCGCCCAAACGGCGGCGCCAAAACGTCCTAGACCGCCTCCCGGGGTTGGTCCTCTCCCTTGTTAAATTAGCCTATCTTTTAAGTTTGACCAAATTACACGCGGTGTAAAAAATTTCATCAAAATCGGTTAAGTGGTTTAGGAGTCCATTGAGGACAAACATTGTGACATGAGATTTATATATATTAAAAGATTAATTACAATGATTGATAATTTTCGAGATTTTGAAAAATTCTGTCAAAATTCGATGTTTAAATGCGTATAAAAAAAAAATTGTGCATAATATTATGTATTTTTAATATTTTTCAACTGATATTGTAACAATATATCAGGAGCCTTGTATTACATTTTTATACTTTTTGGCCCAACAGATAAAACTTTATTGATATTCATAGAAAAAAAAACTAAAAAAATTGAAAAATGAAAATATCCGTAAACAGCTCAAAAAGAGTCAAAATATTTTCAAAATTGTATGGTGTATAGGAAATGCTAATATAATGATTCAGTGAAATTTTCATGTATCTATAGTTATTCGTTTATGAATAACAACAAAATAAGGAAATCGCTACATGAGAAATCGAGTGAACATCCAATGTAAAAATTTGAATTTCAAACGCTCATAAAAATTTAATTTGACTGTCCGGTAGAGATTTTTTTATTGATAAAGGTAGACAAACTTATGAGTAATCTTGTATTACATTTTCAAATCTTAGATTTAAAAAGAAAAATTTTTACGAATTATTAACTCAAAATAATTTTCTAAGTTTCGTGATTTTTCCATATTTTGTCAATTTTTGAACTTTAAATGCTTATAAAAAAAAACTGTGACTAACGATTTTTAATATTTTTCATCTGCCTTTGAAACAATATACTAGGAGCCTTCTATTCAATTTTCAAGTTTTTTAACCAACAAATATTTTATTGATATTTCTAGAAAAAAAACTAAAAAAAAATGAAAAATGAAAATGTCCCTAAACAGTTCAAAATAAATCAAAATATTTTGAAAATGTTATCGTGTATAGAAAATGCAAATATAAACAACTAGTGAAAATTTCATGTATCTACGGTCATTTGTTTTAAGGTTACACCAAAAACCAAAATCGATTTTTTGGAAAACAGATTTTTCGTAAAAATTCCCGTTTTTCCTTAATTTTTCTTTTGTTTTTCTTGGCGCTTTTGAAAAGTACTGGGAATTTTAAATTTTGACCACCCCAATGCACCAACGATATTCACTTTCCAATCGAACAAGATACTGAAGTCGAAAATCGAAGCATTATTTCGACTACTTATCGTGTAGTGTGTACACAGACACAAAAAAAAAAAAATAAAAAAACACACATCATTGTAAAATCAATACATTCATCGTTTCACTCAGAATCTAAAATCAGAAGCTACTAGTTCGAATTTAGTTTTAGACTTTTAGAAACATTATAATGTTTAAAGAAATCATCTACTGAGCAATTTACAGTTTATAGTGTTGGTTCTCATTAGAAAAAAAGAAGTTTGTATAATTGTATCACCACTGGACCGTGGTACAATCCTTAAGTTGTATAAAAACCTAAATAATTGAAAATATGGTAATTTAATTAACTAAAAAATTCTAAAAATCAGAATTTTAATAAGTTAAATATTAAATTGAAATCAGACTATACAATATAATGTATGACATACACGCAAAATGTATCTAGATTTGGTTTTTTATCCCTCCTAAGGCAGGCATTCAGAAAAATATTAAATAATTATTTAGCTTACATTTTACTTTCACATAATATATTTGTATAAGATTTGTATTAGATGTATTTGAATTACTAAGAAAAACAATACCTATTGCATTATGAAGACAGGTAAAATAGCTAGTACAGATAGGCGCATTGCACTTATCAGTAGTTATCTAAAAATTCTTTGAAAATAGTATATTTTAATAAAGTAATGATTAATTAAGTTTCCACCAACGTTATTGAACAATTTAATTTAATTTATTTGAACGGTTTTAAAAAATATGAAATAATTTAAATACAAAAAATTATTTTTACTTGATTTTGTTTGTTTATTTTTTTTTTTTAATGAAAAATCAATATTTTCTGTGCATTAATAACAAACACGAAACTTTCAAAATAAAACTGTGTTTATATACGATTCATTGTTAGACAAAAAATGGGACGTGTCCCAACTCCCAGAAGTCATATGCTTGAAGATGAAATGGAATATAGTTAGAGAGTGGTATTTAATCTTACAACAGAACGAATCGATATAATATTACATAATTTATTATAATACAAAGCTAAAATAGAAGCAAAATCTAATATCATATGTAACATATTCTTGGGAATCCTTGAGATTACATCATAATGTGGAAACAATTTCACCGACATCCGTACCGAGCAGAAACGCATATAAGACGACAACCTGCACCGCAAACTAGTATGTATGATGTAAAATACTAAAGTACAATAAATTCGCCATTGCCCATCCGGTACTACCAAATACCTTATACCATTGATGATAAATAAATACCAATATTATAAATTGTAATAAACTATAATGCTAAAACCCAATACCTACATATTACGATAACAACAGTTATGGATGCTCCGACGATCGTATATAGTGCTTAATGATGACTGATGAGCACATTATAGGATTAAGTGGGTGCCTATAAAATGGAATAATATAATGTGGACTATCGATAGCTTTTAAGTTATAATAGGTAGGTATATCTATGTGGCTATGTGTAATACTGTAATGTGTATGACATCGTCCAGTGTCATAAATATTCGAACATTAGGTAGGAATTTTATATAAACTGCTTTATCACATAATGTAAAATCGAAATACTATTATGAAACATTCCGAATGCTGTCAGTGCAAATGAAACAACTAGGTATGAATACATGAAGTGGTTTTAGGGCTTTAGGCACAGTTCTTCTTTAGATCATAAACAACATAATATTATATGTATTCGTTTTGTTTTGTATTTTAAAAAGATATACGACTCGTGAATGCCGAATGGGTTACAGCATGAACGAGGTTTTTTAAAATATAAAATCAAAGATAGATAATTTTACTTGGAAAATTATTTGAGCTCTGAAGCTGGTGTACTGGGCTCTGTAGGTACTGGTATAACTCAAATGTTGAATATTAATTAAACAACGGTATAGATATGAGAAAATATGAATAAACAATGCTAAAAATATTGTATAATCTACAAATACGTTTGAGTACCTACCTAGGTTTTTTTTAAGAGATGTGATATAGCATAATAATATAGTTTATTTATTGAAGCGATTTGATTAAAAAATATATTTTTCTTCCATGAAGAAAATATGAAATAACCCATCTGTATTATATCTTTCTATAAATAAAAATTATCATATTTTGAATAAGATTGCAGATAACAAAAATATAATATGTAATAAATTATAACTTGCAATATTTATTTATTTATTTATGTAGGTATAAGCTGATATAATATCAGTGTTGGGTATAAGTAATTAAGTTACTTTACTCGTTACTAAAAGATAAATGTAATTAAGCTACTTTACTCGTTACTCAAATAAAATTGTAATGAAATTACTTTACTTTTCAAACAGAAAAGTAACTCATTACCTTATCGTTCCAAAAAAAAAATTTTTTTTAAATTTCTTGGCAATTATATTCTGCAGGCAAATAGAACAAGCAAATTCTTTATAAAACCTGTATAGTTAATAGGATCATATAAAATTTAGACTTATACACAAGCTATATTCATAGGCAACCTATTTAAAGGAATCAAATTAAATAATTAATTTAATTAACTGTTCTCGTGATTTACGGTGCAATTAGACATTTCAAATGTCAAAACCATTGAAAACTGAATTGTGCAGAGCTAAAATTAAATATATATACCTACATATTAGATTGGTAAACATAATAATACCCGAATTATACATATATTTTTTTTTCAATTCGCAATAGGTAGGTAGGTTCTTACTAATTCGAAACTGTAACGAGTTCTTCTATAGAAATTACTTTTCAAAAGTAATTTCCATTACATTTTCGTTTACTTGGAAATAATTCTAATGAAATGAAGTAAGGCGTTACAAGCAAAGTAACGCCGTTACAGTAACGCGTTACTTTCGTTACGTTACTACCCAACACTGTATAATATACTAATATAAGTAATATATAGGTATACCTAGGCATTTAGCAAAGACACTTATGAGTTTCTGACAAAACATGTATTTACTCTGTTAGAGTACCTATAACTACTACTTCTTACTAAAAAATATTGATAGGTATACCTATACGGCCTTGTTACAAATCGAAAACATAGGTATTTTGTTACTAACTCTATTTCACTCGGTGTTCTTAATGAGGAAATGGTGGCATATTATGGACTAAGTATAGGTATATTTATAAGTTTTGCGTGTTCTACCAGTTTAGGAATAATATTAGCCAAAATACGCCTAAACAGCTTGAATGCCCGCGGGATTATACGCGTCCAATTAAAAAAATATTAAAATATATTAAGTACGCTAAGTAGGCACTTTATATACATTCATCGAACATGGTAGATAACAGCTTTCAGGTATTGGAAGAAAAGTAAAAACAACCTAGCTATACCTACCTACCAACCTTAAAATTAAAACATATATATATATATTAAATTTTAAAATGGGGGAAAGTAGGTAATCGCTTTGCTATACAGTTAGTAGGTGTCGAGTGTACCTCATAATTGAGAAGTAAGTCACTGTATTCGAATTCTGAACGAAGACGGCCAATCTGCAGCATATTGGTTATAACAAATATTACATACTAAGTTTATAATTGTATATGATATATTTATATTGCTATAAAAGTAATTTATTTTACTATTAGCTACCTATATTGTACAAATATACTAATGATATTAGTAACGCAATAGATTATCGTTATTTTTCTTTAAAATATCTAATTAAGTAAGTCCAATATTTAAAACATCTATAAAAAAAAAAAGTTATGAGTATTTTTTTAGATTTTTTTGGTTACAATATGATCTATCTATGAAAAAATTTGTTTTACATTTTCAATCTTTAGATACCTACTTATGAAAATTTAAAATGTTATTCATTTTTAACTACCAAATTATTTGCAAATTTTCGTGATTTTGACAAACAATTTTATATTAACATTAAAAAAAACTAAAATTTTTAAATTTTAAAATAGTGTATAAATAGCTCTACAATAGTCAAAATATTTAGAACATTTTACCATGTATTTAAAATAAATACACTTGGTGAAGCCATTAAATATTTAAAAATTTGGTTTTAATTATAACAATAAAAATAATATCGATTTTGTTAAATACCAGATTTTACCTTAAATTTGTTTTGTTTTTAAGAAAAGTAGATACTGGAAATGTTTTACTTTCGAATCCTCAAAAATAAAAACTAGATCAGATTTTCTATCAAAAAAAACCAAAGTTAAAAATTGAATAATTTTTACTGCTCCAAGGTGATGAAAAAAAACACACACAAATACATAATAAATTAATACATTCATCGCTCCACTCAGAATCTAATAAGTTTATTTGTTACGATA
The DNA here is from genome assembly GCA_949089665.1 of Macrosiphum euphorbiae. Lineage (NCBI taxonomy): Eukaryota > Metazoa > Arthropoda > Insecta > Hemiptera > Aphididae > Macrosiphum > Macrosiphum euphorbiae. The sequence goes on along the minus strand of CARXXK010000001.1, from coordinate 95,857,805 downwards.
AAATATTGTTTGTGTTAGCTTAGTTTTTATATAGGTATAATATATATATAATATATAATATAAATTATAATGTATATAAATCTGTTGGTATTTATATTTTGTCTGTAGGTAATAGGTATACAGTATATGTACCTATAATATATTAGGGTAGGTAAAAGTGTAGAATTGAAAAAAATAAAAACTGTTAAAATATTCGATAAAAATATTAATTGGAATATTACATCTTTTACTGAATATTATTTTGTTTATTTAACTTCGAGTATGAAACAAAAAGGAATAATAACTAGGAAAGTCAAAATGTTAAAGAAAAAAGACAACATTTTAAGTTCCCGTGTTGCTTGTTAAATTCTATATAAACCTACCAGTACACCTATATTCAATTGATAATTTATTATAAAGTAATTTCATATTTTTTAGTAATGCATTTCACCAACATTTAAATCACTGATTCGAGATGAATGATAGGTACATTGTTACTTATTACAGTATTACATCCTATAGAAATCATATATCATGATAAGTGATAACTGATAACCATTGAGTAAAAGTCATATTTAATTTTTAATTTTTAATATTTAATTATATCTGTTGAACTTGTGTCAATTTTGCTACATATTTGTAAATAGCTGTGCATGTATATTATTATATCACGTTGGCATAATCAAGTCGTATCAGTGTATACGAGTCCACTCTCTAGTTTTTATGAAATATTATTTTATGTTAAGTCAACAGACAGGAAATACAAATTACAATATACTTTTGCTGTTTGTACCCACTTGTATCTTTCCAACTGGAATCACTAGAACTTGATTGTTTCAACAATAGGAGTCATATAGGTAGGTACGCAACGCTATATAGAAATCGTCGACTATTAAGATATATATTATGTGTAGTTAATAAAATAATAATATATTAATATATTATGCCTACTAATAAGTAATAACAATAATATCGATTCAAATAATTTAATTAGGAACTATGATGATATCAATTTTTGTTTATACATAAGAGGTACCTGCACAGTGCACATATATGTACCTACAAACTAAGTTCAAATATAGGTATATAAAATGCTTGTTTTAAAACCGTATAATATGTAGTATGTACCTAGTAATAATTTATCCGTCAATATATTTGGTGAATATACTTAAAATTAAGTTTATGCATTATTGTACCATAATTATTAATAATTAGGAAAATATTACAATTTATACAGTAGAATAAATTTGAACTTGTATTTCAATTTTTACAAGTTGCATAGGTATAAGTACCTGCATATTGACGTCTTGTGTGACAATTTTATATTTAACGTTCCTACCTAGTTCATTGACAATTATTTGTAGACTAGGTACCTATATTATAATTTATAATATGTTCTTATATAGTTAGTAACTATAACATAGATACTAACATTATAACAGTCAGACTTGGGTAAAATACTTTTTAAAAGTATTTCAAAAACATTTTCCGAATACTTCACAAAAAGTATTCCAAATATTTTTCAAATACTTTTTTTTAGTAGATTTAGATTTAAATAGCAAAAATATTATTTTTTTAATTCTATGTTTATAAATGAACATTATTATAATCTCGATAATACACACCTATCTGGCTATCTATTAGTTATAAATTATATTAAAATTAATAAAGTTAATAAGTACCTAATAATTAGTAATATATTAAAGTACACCTATATAAGAAAATAAGTATTCCGAATACTTAACTCCGAATACTCGTAAAAAGTATTCAAAATACCGTATTCAATACTTTCACAAAAAAGTATTTAATAAGTATTCGGAATACCTACTACCCAAGTCTGATAGTTATATCTATATATAGTGAGGTATATGAGATGAGTAGATGTCGTAGGTATTATATAAATTATGATATATATAATATACATAGGTACCTACTCAAGACATTTTTATTTTATTTTCGTGTTTACAAAAATGTTAAATAATCAAGTATCTACGATATTAAAATATTAAATTATAAATTATAATATATTCCTTCCGATCGGCTATTTATATTTTTATCTATAAGGACTTAATATTTAATAGGTTCAACTTAGAAGTAGGTACCTATTTGGAATGTGTTATTTTAATTACAGAACTTTCTGTTTGATTTTATTGCTATAAAATAAATTAATTTTAAGATATACTGTAGATTAATCTTTCAACTATGTAGGTAGGTACTATCAGATATACCTATACATATATATATATCATATTTCATATTATATCTATAACACTGAATATTGATTAAACGTACGCTGTACGTAGTACTAACTGTGTACATTTATTTGAAGTGTTATTATAGGTGATACATATTATTAATATATTACATATCATAAAAAAGTTAAAGGAGTCAGTGAGTTATTTATTACATTTTATATAGGTATATTAAAATTTATAATAATTGTATAAAATAAGCTTTAAAATATGCTAGTCAACCTCAAAAGCATTCTAAAGAACATTTTGTTTCAATTAACATTCAATTTTAGTTTATATAATATTATGAACAAATTAAAACTATTTTTTTATTCAATGATAAATAATATAATTTAGTTTAATTTCTGTTTATGTATAGCGAATACAAGGTCAAAAAAATATTATAATTTTCTAATTTAGTATATACAGAGTGATTCTTTTTAAGCTCAACACTAATTTCTCAAGTATATTTTTTAGGTAGTTTAGTTAACTCAAAACGTAATTTAAGAAAAAATCATATTTTTACTATTTTTATCGTTATAATTCTTTAAGTTTTTACTTTGACAGTATACATTTTTAATTTCATATTAAAAAGCAGACAATTTTTTCTGGGAATATCAATATCAATAGGTAACATAAATATCAAATTTCTAACTAATTAACTACTCTTCAGAAATAGAATCGTTATAATATTCTTATTGATATTCTAAGAGAAATATTCCTGGGAATATATAATTAATAATGTATGTTTTCATTCAAAAAATATAATCTTTTTTTTATATGTTGTTTGTAATATATTAATATTAAATTAAAATGAAGTAAAAAAATATTTCCAAAAATTTAAATACGTCCTGAGGAACGAGTACTTATTTAACTTTACATTTCATAAGTATCACCTACCTACCTATATAATATATATACACACGAATTCACCATTTGGTATTGTTAAAATTTAAACTAAAATCTTTGTATAGCTGATTCGAATTTAGTTATTTCTAAAGTCATTGATGAATACACGTGGTATATATTGCATCAATAATAACATATTATGTTTTACTCAGCTTAAAACATTAAAACGTCTGAACAGTGAACATAGTAATTTCATATTCAAGTTAAATTAATTTAAACATAAACGGATTTCCGATTTATCTTTGAAAAAAAAATGTGAAATTGTTGCCAAACTCGTCCGACAGATATATGTATAATATGAAGGTGGGTTTTTAGTACGAATATCTCCATTGAAATAAATCGGTTACACAATTTCGGATACAGCCGGGTGACATCTTCGAGATGCGATGACTATAAACGCGAAAACTGGTCCTGTTCTAAACTGACCACCCCGCCGTGACGTAACTATGAGTGCGTAAATTCTTGTCTCGGAGAAAGTGTCATTTGGATGATTACGGTCGATAACTAAGTCAGAGGGGAGTGTGAAGCAAAAAAAAAACAATACCGGTATCTTGGCAGGATTATAAAAACCCCAGCGAGCCAGTGTTTGGCATCAGTTGTATCAGTGGCAATCATACCGATACCATCATAACCATCATCATGAAATTCTTCAAGGTAAGTTGTGCACCGAGCAAAATTACTTAGTAAAACAGAATCATATTACTTTTACAAATAATTACAAATATTCGGCAGTTGATACCTAGTTTAATATAATTTGTTTTTGATATCGATTCGTAATACGTTTGGTTTTTGTGAATCATCGCTATCAACCATATAAATTAATTTAAAACAATTTTTTTCCAGGCTTGTGTTGTCGGTTTGGCTTTAATAGCTCACTGTGTCGCCGCTGAGGATGCAAAGACCGATAACAAACAGACCAACAAGAGAAGCTTAGGCCTTTCAGGATCATCGTACGGACTCTCCGGCCTGTCGGGATACTCCAGCTCGTCATCATACGGATACGGCTCCGGCCTGCCTTCATACTCACCAGGCATCGGCCTCGCCGCCCCCATCAGTCACGGATATTCCGCCCCCATCAGTCACGGATATTCCACCCCCATCAGCCACGCATATGCCGCTCCCTCAAGTTACGGATACGCCGCCCCGGCTAGTCTCGGATACTCTTCCTTCGCTGGTCACGGTTACTCCGCCCCCATCGGTCTCGGGTACGCTTCCTCAGCTGGACTCGGGTATGCTTCCTCCGCTGGACTCGGATACTCTTCCTTGGCTGGTCATGGTTATTCCGCCCCGATTGGTCTTGGTTACGCCGCCTCTTCCGGTTATGGAATAGCTGCCCCGTCTTACGGTTATGGTATCTCAGCTGCGTCTGCCGTTCCAACTAGAGTCAGCACTTCCAACCAGATAGTGTCCGTATCCGTACCACAGCCATATGCCGTTCCAGTGACCCGTCACGTGCCCGTACCAGTCGCACAACCCGTGCCGGTGTCCGTACCCAGAGCCGTCCCAGTCAGCGTACCTCACCCAGTGCCCGTCACTGTGAACAGGCCATACCCAGTCGATGTTCCCAGGGCTGTCCCAGTCAGTGTGCCCCACCCAGTTCCAGTCTCCGTTAGCCGACCAGTGCCATACCCAGTGCCACAGCCGTACCCAGTAGAAATCCAACAACCTGTCCCATACTCCGTCCCGACCCCAGTCGTCGCTCCAGCTCCTGTCTCATATGCCGTCGCTGCTCCAGCCCCAGTCTCGTATGCCGTCGCTGCTCCAGCCCCAGCCATCAGCTACGCATCCGCACCAGCTTACGCGTCGGAATCTTACGCACCCTCTTACGCTTCAGCATCGTACAGCGCCGCCGCACCATCTTACTCTTCCGCTTCGTACAGCGCAGCCGCACCATCTTACTCTTCAGCTTCGTATAGCGCACCCGCACCATCTTACTCTTCAGCTTCGTACAGCGCACCCGCACCATCTTACTCGTCCGCGTCTTACAGCGCACCCGCTCCATCATACTCGTCGTCGTCTTATAGCGCACCAGCTCAATCATACTCTTCGGCTTCCCTGAGTTCGTCCGATTACTCCGGTGTCCAGTCCGGTAGCGGATACAGCTCGTCATCGGGCATCAGTTCCTCGTATGGACCACCGTCATCAAGCTATTCAGGCAGCAGCGAATACAAGAAGTATTGAATCGATCACTATCCTCGATTTGCGTCATGTCGCACGGAACTGTATTAATTAGATGTTCGTAATAATTGAATACTTTGTTTTATATATTATAATATATGTATACTACTTGTTAATGTTTTGTACTGTCACAACTTTTCATATTTGTTAATGTTAGTCTGAATTCATTATGTCGTTTTTTAAATAAAAAATAAATATTACGACTGAAAATGACTTCAATATTATGAATTTACAATACCTACCTATACCTACCCATTTTCATACTGCAATAGTAACATTTAAATGCAAATAACATTAAACATAATATACGCTATATTATAATATGTTATCTAAATATATAGGTATAAATAATATTTTAATTGTTGAAAATGAAAAAATCGCTGTTTAATTTGATGAGAATACTGAATAATATTCTTAATTTAATGCTGTCTCATCGTGACCGTAACAAAGTTCACAGTTCTTTGAAAAAACTTCTTCACACCACATCACATGAATATGGAATACCTATAGGTATTATGCTTATCAGTACAAAAATACAACTAACATCAACAAATAATTTCATTGACAAATAATTTTGTAAAACAAAACATAGGTATTACTATGAATTATGATATTTTAATATTAATTGTTCACGTCAAATTATTTTATATACCTATGATACATTACAGAACTTCTGCAGGTAGGTTTCTATTGTAAAAAAAATGCTGTATAAGTTGTAAGATTTATTAACAAAAATATATAATTTATATATTAAATTAACAATATTATATTAATATATTGATTTGCTATAAAGTAGGTACCTATGACATTGTTGATTGCATTTTTTTTATGCATTTATCAACCATTGTACCCAAATAGTACACCACAATTATTTAACAATAAATAAAAAATTTGTAAAACAAAATCAGTTTAATACAATTTTAAGTACCTAATAACTAATAACTAATAAGACAGTAATAAAAAATAAGTAAATAAACAATTAAAAATATTATTTATTATTAACTTTTAACTTTTACCTTTTCAATTAGATCATTGGTTTTATAATTAACAATATTTCCTACCTACAATAAGAAAAGGCAGCAAGTTTTAAATCATTAACAGTAGTGCAATCAATTTAGGTAATATAAAAATAATTGAGTGTGTGATATGGTTACAAACAGGGCCGTATACATGGGAGGGGGGATTAAAACTACTAATTTATTTTATATTTTTTTAAAAATTTTATCAATAATAGTTGGTAAGGCATTTTGTGTATCATCTAAAGCAGTGGTGGCCAAACTACGGCCCGCCAACATTTAATATCTGGCCCGCGAAAGAACTATATTTTATATTTACGGAAAAAAAAAAACGGGAAATCGACTCGGAATGTCGTGTTTTTAAAATTCAATGGGATTTTTTATGGCCCGCGGTAAAAAATGTTTTTTTTTATGACAAGAGGTAAAAAAAGTTTAGCCACCACTGGTCTAAAGGTTAGGTTAGGTCACCTTCACCGTAACTGTTTTGTACTGATGTAACTGATGACACAAATTCCGATGATACACATTTTGAGACTCTGGTATGTTTTTATCTAAAAAAAATTGATATTACTACGACAATCTGTGAACTACAAATTTGGAAACAAAAGGGCAAGTGTGTAGCAGTTGGTACTGATGAAGTGTTGAAATCAAATGCATTAGATGCTATTAGGCATTGTGAAATTATAATTTTTTCAAATGTATTTATTTTCTTAAAAATGTTGAGCATACTGCCACGTCGGAAAGAACTTTTTCAAGTTTAAAAAGAGTAAAGACCTATCTCAGAAATAGCATAAAAGAAGTATATTATAATTATTTATATTCATTTAAATTTTTTTAATTAAGCTCTACTCTAAATAGGATTGTTTAAATGTATTAGTGCTTTAAGTTATTATTGGCATATTGAAATTACAGCGGAAGAAATACTGGACAAATTATCAAAAAAGTGGAGACAAATAGATCTAATATTATAATTTAGATTATTATAAAGATTATCAAAATATAAATACTGTGTTATTTTTTCTTAATTTACTATAACATGGTATTATTATAATAACCCCCCCCCCATAAAAGTCCTGTTCACGGCACTGGTTACAAACCTGCAGTGATTGGTCATAGACTTGTATAGAAAATTAGAAGTTAAAAGTATGCAATGTGGGAACTAGGATTGAATCCACAACCCTACGTGTAAGGCAAGCAGGGGCAGACTGGCCCAATTTTAGACACACTGCCGTCTTCAAATTTCAATATAACTCTATGACCGACCACAAGTTCATAGAATGGTAGAGTGATACACAGTAAATATATTTATGTAATAGATTGTCAACTAATTTTAAAATAATTGACATTTTACATAAATTATAACTTTTGTTTGTTTCTTTAAAAAGTAGAACAGTGCTTAAAATTATAAACAACGATTTATAGGAAATAATAAACAGAGACGGTTTGAAAGTATTATAATTATCGATGTAAGGAACATCCACCAAATCTTTTCAGTAGTTAAGTGTTATAAAAGTAACTATTAACTGATAATTTAATGATTTTTAACTACAATTATCATTGATTACTTTATTGAATATTAAAATTATACAATCAAACAGCCTCTGATAACAGTTCCTTTTAAGCTATTTACTATGCTATATTTATAATTTGAGATTCTATGTACTTCAAGTTGTATAACACTATAACAAATTTAGGTTAATAAAATTAATTCAAAATAAATGTACTAAAATATTTAGAGCAACCATTACTAACTAACAATATTACCTAAACAAAGTTTCTTTTCAATAGTTTCGCTTTGATGTGTATACAATTTATGCAGCATTTGCTTTGTCAGATGTCTGCTGATTCATCAGATTCCAATAAAAACCTTTCTTTTGCAATAAGGTATTATGGTCCCCAACCTAAAAATATGAATATTATTATTAATTAGTTTAACAAAAACATTTATTTATAAAGGAATAAGCTAAGTTAATAAGCTTAAAATAATAAAATATAAATACAATACAGAAAAACTAAGTATTTAGCTTTTTTTTTAGAAAATTGAATTATTAAAAGTGTAAACATCTGTATGAAATATAATTTTGGATTCGTCTAATAATCTTCATATAATCAAGCTCTAGAATTAAATAGTAACACTTAATTGTGCTGAAAATTGACTTATGTTTAGAATATTTTTTTAAGTCTTCTTCTTATTGGTGATTTTGCAATCAAAAAATACTGAAATAACCTATATTATATACTATATAGCAATCATCAAGTAAAATACAAGGAATTAACCAAATATGAGTATCAAATGTATATAGCATAAATTATACTAAACAACCATGATTCAAGTATTTTGCACTTCTTTTACCTGTGGTACACACATAGTATAAATTTAATAATACATGATGAAAAATTATGTAGGTTGAGCCTTTATTTTAATTTTAGTTTTATCCGTTTTAAATTAAATGTCTACCTATGTTATACCATATTACTGTTGCAATATACACCTAACACGTAAAAAATTAAAATATATGATAAGAACATCAAAAATATGAGACAATTAAGTGGCGGGTGTTAACAAAATCTGAGTCACAAGTTAATACTTTCTGTATGAATGTCAACTAAACCAGTACCGATTTTTATTTATAATAACTTTTTGATAAATATAAGTTTTTATCAAATATATATTACTCAACATAAAATATGGGGTTATAATTGGTTATATCTTTAAATTATATAATAAAGTTTAATAGAAAATTAATAAAAATTAAAGCTTAGTCATTAAATTAGTAACTGCATTTGTTTCAGCAACAAATAAAATTTAATTTTATGTAATTAACGGATTATCATTAAATTAATTTGCCATATTTATGAATTTTAAGTAATATTTTAACTACTTACTTCAACAATTTCACCTTTATTCAAAACTACAATTATATCTGCATTCTTTACAGTGCTCAATCGATGAGCAATTACTAAACTGTTTTTTCCATTTGATACAGATTCTAATGCTGATTGCACATGCATTTCCGACTCTGTATCAAGTGCACTATAAGTAAAAATATAAATATTTGTCATAATTATAATGTATTTGTTTTGACATATTATAGTAGGTTAGGACTACTACTCTAATAATATAAAATATAAAAATGAAGTTTCAAATTCATAACATTTAACCAAGAGCATTAATAATAGGAAAGTTTAAAGTTTAATAGGAAACTCTTTTAATATCACTAGTAAATAAAAATATTGTATAATTCATTTTTATCATTTTTATTTAGATTTATATTTATACTAATAATACTTATTACTTTTTTAACCCGTAGTTAGTTTTGTGTTGAAATCGGTAATTAATAGTTACCTAATATGATTAAAAGTACTCTTAGTAAGTTAATCTGTTCAAAATCAGGTTGATCTTTGATAGCACATATTATGCATTGGCTGATGTTATGACCATACAATCACATATGGATATGGAGCATTTTCCACTATCAATGGGAGCATATTTTAATTATATGTCGAATTACACAAGTTTAAATATAAAATGTATAGTATTGCCAAGCAATAAAGCAGACCCTAACCAGTGCGGCCTGACCATTACAAAATGATTGACAGAGAAGACCAATCTCATTTTGACTAGACTAAAAGTTTGTGAATTTTACATTTCATATTTATATAACATACATAAATAGAGAACTACTATTTTAAGAGGACGTAACACTGGTATTTGTTGTGTCTGTCTTACAAGAACATAACATAGCAAATTTACGCTCAGCAGAACACTGTAGCTTCGTTAGCTTAAAAATTAGAGTGAATTGACCTATTATGAAACTTGATGGTAAGAATATTATCTATGGTTGTATGTTGGTTTTTACGATGGTTCAATTTTTTAGCAAGTTATGTGTATATAATATACCGTAAATTAAAATGCTCATGTCACTTAAAAACTGAATTATCGTAAAAAAACCAACGTACAAACACAGATAATGTTCTTACCATCAAGTTTCATAATGAGTCAATTCACTCTAACGTTTAAACTAACGAAGCTATGAGTGTTCTGCTGAACGTAAATTTGCTATGTTACGCACTGGTAAGACGGAAACAACAAATACCAGTGTTACGTCGTCTTAACAGACCTTGTGGCTTCATCTAATATAAGTATTGCTGGGTTTTTCAAAATAGCTCTTGCAATGGCAATTCTTTGTTTTTGTCCTCCCGAAACTGTTACTCCTCGTTCTCCAACTATTGTATTATAGCCATTGGGAAAAGAAGTGATAAAAGAATCAGCATTGGCTATTTTTGCAGCTTCAATAACCTATAATTTTTCAAATTGCAATTAAGACTTTAATAGTCAACTCAATCAATATTTTTTTTTCACCTCAATGTCTGTTGCCTCAGGCTTTCCATAACGTATGTTTTCTAAGATAGACATAGCAAACAGTATTGGTTCTTGATTAATTAATCCAATTACTCTCTTACGCAACCAAGTCTGATCAAGCTTCTTAATGTCTACACCATCTATTATTATACTTCCTGAATTAACATCATAAAATCTATGAACAATACAGGAAAAAATAGTGATAATTCATTCAAATTAAAAAATTAAAAACAACAAAATTATGTACCTCATGAGAAGCGCAGCAATAGTGGATTTACCATTGCCAGAAGATCCAACAACAGCTACCACTTTACCAGGAGGAAGAGTAAGATTGAAATCTTTTAATATAACCTATAAAATTATATTTAAACAATATAAGTTATCTTCTAAATTTAACTGTGCCTTGAGATACGAGTGTATTGAAGTTGAGATAATAAGAATGAGGTAGCTCCATTGGCACAAATGAAGGGGATAGGGCTGGGGTGGACTTGTCCCTTAATTAAAAAGTTAGTTCTTAGATACTATGCAATCATTTTTAGATAATACTATGGAAAGACTTAGACCCTCAAAAAATGTGTGCTATTTGCACCTGGGTGCTCATGATCGTGTTTAGTGTTCAAAGTGATGGATCAAATCCTATAAACAGGAGTGGCCAAACGAGGTCTCTAAGGTATTTCTATAAATAAATTAAATAAATAATAATAAATGTTAAATAAATATTTCTTAATTTGTTATAAAATTAAAAATGTGTCTTCAATCTCTAACATTTGGCTCGCTTCGAATTAGCTTCATAAATGTATGACTCACAAAATTAAGATTAGTGGCCACCCCAGCTATAAATCATGTATTTTTATTCTCTAACTTTCAATACATTTAAAATTTAAATAGTGACCCTATTCATGTCAAAATATTAATATTCATATTCTGTTTACAACAATGTCAACATTACGTGTTCAGTCTGGTTGGATATGAAAATGTAATATCTTTAAATTCAATTTCTGGTTTAAAAGAATGATGTGGAATCTGAATGCCCTCGTTAATCAGTGTTTTAGGACTCTTGTTAATATACTGAAAAATTAAAATACATACAATGAATTCAGAGTTTGAAAAATAAAAATAATATTCATAGTTATAAAAATTTCAACTGATAATTATACTCTATTTAGTTTAATAATGCCTAAATTTGGGCAAGCATACTGAGCAAGATTGATTGTTTTTCAAGATTCAGGGGCGCTGGTTGTTGGTGGGCTAATGAACAGTGGTGCTAAGAGTGTATATTGTGGCAATAGACATGCGTGGACACTACAGGTTTTTGCCAATTGAGTGGGCATTTTTATCCTGAATAGAGTACAGTTTATTACGTTTAATAGCAAAAAAATTAAAAATATCTATAGTTTACTTCAAATATTCTGGACCCTGCAGCAACACCTTTTACATAATGACCAAATAATAATGAAAATTGTCCTAAAGAATGTTGAAGCATTTGGGTAACCATGAGAAAAGACATAAGCTGTCCAGGATCAAGACTGCTGGTCGTCATAAGTTGTCCACCGAGGAATATTGTTCCCAAAACAATGCCATTTAGGAACACATTACTACTAGCCTAAAAATAAAAATAGTATTTTTAAACAACAGTTTTAAATGTTTTAAGAGTTTATTAAATAGATGTACATACTTGAAAGAGCCCAATACCATAACCTAACTTCCTATGCAATAATCCGTTATTTTCAATTTCTGTCAAAAATCTTTCACATTCTGTAGATTCAGATGCAAAGGCACGAACAGTTCTCATATTTCCAATCACTTCTTCAGCTATAATTGTTGATTTAGTACCCTGCGTACATAATAAATAAACATTATATACATATTGTATAAATTAGTTTTAATTAAATATAAATACTTGTTCTTGAGCCAGTTTGCTAAGTTTTCTCAAAATAGAGCCAAGAAATGTGCCTATAACAATAATAGTTGGTAAAATAATAGCTACAGCTCCAGTCATTTCTGGTGATGTGTTGTATAGAGCATATACTCCACCAATTAACTAAATTACAAACAATAATAATTAATATCCAAAAATATATTGACTATATAACAAAAACATAAAAAAAAAAATTTTGAAAGAAACTTGTTTCTAACCTACGTACTTGTGTAGCATTTTTAAGACCTTGTATTATTACAAGTTTAAATGAACTTTTAAAATCTTGTACATCAGTTGTTAACCTATGAAAAAATATTTAAAACATTTAAAACATTTACCTATAATACTAGTCTAGAATTAATAATAAATACAAAATCTGTTTACCATAAATATTAAGATAGAGTTCAAAATATCTTAAAAAATTCAAAATGTACAATAATAATACAATCCTATCATGAATTCTCTTACCAATTTAATACAGTAACTTATCCACTGTGCAAAAAATGTTTTGGTTTTTTTTTATCGGTAAACAAAAAATGTTTAAATTCAACATACTATGTAATTATTTTCATCAAGTACCTAGTTTAATTTACCTTTGCAAAATATCTCCTGTACGAGTTTTATCAAAAAATTCTAGCTCCTGTTGAAGTATAGATGAAAAAAGATTATATTTCATACGTATAGCAACATTTTCTCCAACTTTTGACAGCATGCTTATACATATAAATGTTGACAGGCCCTAGAAAAAAGATTGTTAATGACTAGTTTTAAACTAAAATATTCAGCTAACATTTTACCTGCATTATGTAAAGCGCTAACAGTTTGAATAATGGGTCGCTAAGTTTTTTAAAATCAAATGGTACTCCATCTCTAGCAAACTGAAGTATAGTATTTATAACATGTTGTAAGTTGATTGGAATACTTAAATTGCATAGAGCTACAATGAATGCAGTCTGAAAATGTATAAATCGTTAAAAAACTTAAGGATCCTTAAGTATGTGGCTATTATAATTTATTACACTTATACAAGAAATATAACTAAGCATACAAATGTTGCAACAGTCTCTTTTATTAAATATCTATGGTGATTACTACCTAATTAATATACTTACAGCAATAGCCGCTATTAAATTAAATACATCTGGTGACAAATAAGACAATAACTTATTCCAATCAAAATGGTTGTCAGATGTTGGTTCTAGTTCTATATGTTGACAATGGACTATGTTACTTCCGTTGAGTAAATATCTGCATCCAATATATCCTACACATCCAACAAGCATCCATCTTGGTTTCAATTTACTTAGATTGATTGACGATACTGGAATTGGTTTTTTACTTGCGGCATTTTTGGTGAGGGATGAATAACTCCTAGTTGGTTGTCTATAACACAACATAACATAAAATGAAATATTTTAATAAATTAAGTAATTATATACCTAGAATACCCTTGAAATATTAGAATGCTAAGTCAAATAAAATAAAATTCAAGAATTTATTAAACTAAAAAATAATTAACTGTTGACTGGCTTTGAAGCGATGGATTAGTAATTTGTTCAGTTAGGTACAGGATAAGTGCCAATATTTTACATATGACGTATGTCTTACTTTACCTGAACCAAAACATAAAATGTACAATAAGGTTGGCCAACAATTTTAGTATAAATTGTAATTTGTAAATCAATTGTACATTAATTGAATTATCTATCAGTATTTTATTTATTAGTACTACTTATATACAGGGGTTAAAGTGGGAAAAATTCTAGAGGGGACTAATGTCTCCATATAGTTTTAAGCTTTCCATATATAATTTTTTATGTATAATGTCTAATGTATAAAATTATAATTTGTTAAAGGGGACGCTTTATAACCGCCTTCAGAGGTAAGGGGACTGAGTCCTCCTGCGTCCCCCCACTTTAACCCCTGCTTATATAATATACTTAATAGTTAATATTAATTTTATAAAAACATCTTTAATGAACACATTTTTATTAGTAAAACAATCGACATTATCTATTAATATTGTATAGATATAAATCCCAACTCTAGTTGAAACTTTCAAATTGTAATTTACTTACCTAGTAATAAAGGAACGTAGTGTTGACAAATTGATCGGTTTAGTACAAAATAAACGTAACATGACCATAATATTATTGATAGAGATTAAAAATTAACCAACCTAAATGACACCTTTTAATAATTAATATAATATTAGTAAGGTCAATTTGTTCTGTGGTAAGGTTGAAGTTTGAACTTCAGCTTCATACCTTCAACAGTTCAACATAATCTTAATTCTTAGATCATAAATCATAATTCATAAGTAAATTAATTATTCATTTTTAAAATATCTGATAATACTATCAATTTTTCATAAGTGTGATACACGAACTACCATAATAACAACACGTGTTCAGTTATTATCAGTTCCGGGGGTGTGTTTAATTTTTTATTATTGATTTTGCCGCCAAAATGTTCGTTATGTTGTATATATACTTAAATTAATTGTTGTGATAGTTTTTTTAGTGCTATAATACTGAAATTTTTTTTGCAAAAATATATCCTGATCTATTATATATTTATATAGGAGTTATCATAATATAATATATATTCTAATTTCTCAACACTTTTGTGACTCTCAACTACATTTCAATAATTGTCAGCCAACATGCCTAGAGGAGACATACAATATTCAACAAAATATGAAGACAATATGTATATTTACAGGTATGTGAAATTAATGCAACATAATCTTTAACTGTTTTTGAATCAATTCGTGTATAAATAACCATTGACTTTGACAATATTTATGATAGGCACGTAATCTTACCAGACGACATGGCCAAACACGTACCTAAGACTCATTTAATGACTGAAACTGAGTGGCGAAATCTTGGCATTCAAATGACATCTGGCTGGATGCATTACATGAGATATGACCCAGGTATGCATGATTATTGATTTTATTTGTTTTTAATAAATAAGACATAAATGTACAATAATATAATTCAAAATTTTACGTAATATGATAATAATATAGGTATCAGATATATTTTATTTTCATCCTTTTTAAAAAAAAAATTGTATATAGTATGAATTCATTTAAAATATTTACCTTATAGGCTTACTAAAATATGTTACTAATATTACACTTTCTAATTTTGACCTAATTAAAAAAAACCTCTTATAATATGACTTTACCACTAAATAATACCTATTAATTATTATGCATTTATATTTTATATTTTCCTTTATGTTTTCTCAGTTAAACAAATTGTGGACATTTCTTACTACCATCAAACTATACATACTATTAAGAGGACGTCACACTTACATGTGTTGTATCCGTCTTACATACGTACGATATAGACAATTTTCGTTCACCAGTTTCAATGGTGTGTTGTTAGTTTTGATATTAGTCTATTAGAGTGAACCTATTATCAAACTTTTAATATTTAGTTTGAACATTATTTGTGTTTTCACGTAGGTTTTTACAATATTAAAATTTTTAAGTGAATTATGAATTTGTAAAATACTAATATTTGAAAATACTCATACTTCACTTAAAATTAAATTATCGTAAAAAACCTAATTGAGAACACAGATAATGTTCTTACCTAAAAGTTTAATAATAGGTCAATATTAAGTCTAATATCAAAACTAACAGCACATTGTTGAAACTAGTGAATGAACATTTTTTATATTGTAAATGTGTAGGATACAGACAATACGTGTGAGTACAACGTCATTTTAAACAATAAAATCTGGACTCCAAAAAATCCAAATATTGAATAAAAATACTAACAATATGTTTGTTTCTTTTATTTCCTACCTACATTTAAATATCTTAAAGACTGCAAGATTACTAATGTTGACCATGTTTAAAAAAAATCAAATAGTATTACTAGGTATATACACATTTTATATAACCTTATTATTTTGTTGCAGAGCCTCATATAGTGCCATTCAGAAGACTTAAAAATACAAATGATTCTCAAACAACGCAATAATGTGATAATTAAGTATAATAATTTGTTTTGGTTTTAATAATTATGTATTAAAATAAATAAATCAATTTCACAAATAATGTTAATAAATGTAAAATTGTAATATGTTGTTCAAATATTTACTATTTAATTTTTTATTTCCTGAATATGTATTTATAAAATTAATTTTTATTTAAAAATTTTATATCATATTTAGTTATGGATTCAAATAATATTGACTAATTTTATCAGTTTATATATCATTTGAAAATGTAAACTAACTATCCCTTATAAGATATTATCTCCTTAATAAAACTTAATAAAGGAATCTATTAAAAACAATAACAATGAATTGTTTTGTGGGTTGCATTATATTTAAATATATACAAATAAATTTCTGTTTGGTGTTAGAATTAACATTTAAAATGTTGAATATAATTTATTTTACATTGATATTCAAGTAATCATGACTAAAAAGTGAAAACAAAACCACTATTACTATTGTGATAGCATTATGGAATTAGGTTTTTTTATGTTCAACATTACTTGCTAAAATACACAAACATAGCAGTTCTTGTATTACAGGGGGTCTTCAAACTAGGCTCTCTGGTTTACGGCAGACAAGTTAATACAACTGACCTGTAATGAATAATCCAAAAATAAACCATTTGTATTACCTATCTTGTTTTAATTTTATTGGTTTTTATGAAGTATGATATGCATAATATAATTATACGTAGCTAGTTCTTCACTCAATATTAAAAATATAACTACAATATAAGTATGGAGCACGGTTATCTACTAGAGTAGATAACCGTGGTATGGAGAAAATAAACTATAGGTACACTTAATTTAAAATTTAAATATCTCTTTACACTTCTTTAAACAATGAGCGTGCCATAATATTCAATAAAAACTTTTTATTAAATTTATTATGGTCATTGAATTCCCATAAAAGTATAATTAAAAAGGTGGAGAAGTGGGTGTACAAGTGGGTCACTGTAATGGATGGTGTTAAATTTGAATTCAATGATATAATATCACTGTATAAGAAAAACGAATTTGAGCGTAGGCGGTCAGTCAGCCTATGATATAACTAACTATATTTGATGATATTATTGTGAATAAAGTAATTTATATAACTACCTATAACCTATTTACGTGGTCTTAAATTTTCAATCCTTAAATATAATAGTTGAACATTTTATAAATTTTAACTACAAAATAGTTATTCAATTTTAAATTTGATAGATTTTGTCAAAATTTGATCTTTAAATGGTTATAAAAAAAAATTTTCCTAGGTATGTATTTTAGATTCTGAGAGGAGCGATGAATGTATTGGTTTTACAATGATGTGTGTTTTTATATTTTTTTATTTTTTAATTTTTTAATTTTTTTTTGTGTCTGTCATCACGTTTTAGGACAGTAAAAGTGCTTGGATTTTCTTCATCAGTAGCTTTTCTGATAGGAAAGTGAATCTAGTTGGTACTTTGGGGGGTCAAAAGTATAAATTTCCCAGTAGTTTTCACAAGCGCCGGGAAAAACAACATAAAAATTAAGGAAAAACGGGAATTTTTATGCAAAATTGGTTTTCCAAAAAATCGATTTTGGTTATTGGTGTAACTCTAAAACAAATGAACGTCTATACATGAAATGTTCACTGGTTTTTTATATTTGAATTTTCTATACACGATAACATTTTCAAAATATTTTGATTTATTTTGAACTGTTTAGGGACATTTTCATTTTCCATTTTTTTTTAGTTTTTTTTCTAAAAATATCAATAAAATTTTATTTGTTTTTTGCAAAAGCTTGAAAATTTAATAGAAGGCTCCTAATATATTGTTTCAAAGGCAGATGAAAAATATTAAAAATCCTTAGTCACAATTTTTTTTTATAAGCATTTAAAGTTCAAAAATTGACAAAATATGGAAAAATCACGAAAATTAGCAAATTATTTTGAGTTAAGAATTCGTAAAAATTTTTCTTTTTAAATCTAATATTTGAAAATGAAACACAAGATTCCTTATAAGATTATCTACCTTTATCAATAAAAAAATCTCTACCGGACAGTCAAATTAAATTTTTATGAGCGTTTGAAATTCAAATTTTTACAACATTGGATATTCACTCGATTACTCATGTAGCGAATTCTTTATTTTGTTGCAATTCAAAAACGAACAACTGTAGATACATGAAAATTTCACTGAATGTTTAAATTAGCATTTTCTATACACCATACAATTTTGAAAATATTTTGACTCTTTTTGGGCGGTTTATGGACATTTACAGCTTTCAATTTTTTTTCGTTTTTTTTTCTATAAATATCAATAAAGTTTTATCTGTTGGGCCAAAAAGTGTAAAAATTTAATACAAGGCTCCTGATATATTGTTACAATATCAATTGAAAAATATTAAAAATACATAGGCACAGTTTTCTTTTATAAGCATTTAAAGATCGAATTTTGACAAAATTTATCAAAATCTCGAAAATTATCAATCATTGTAATTAATAAATTATAAAATGTTCAGTTTTTATAGCTAAGGATTGCAAATTTAAAACAAAGGTTCTCATAAATAGTTCATACTATAACCAAAAAATCTAAAAAATATATGAACACAGTTATTTTTACAGACATTTTAAATTCAAATTTGGACGAAATTACATATTAAAAAACCTAGAATAACTATTTTAGTTATTTTGTTGTGATTGAATAATATTATTCGTGGGTACTTCAAACTTCTAAAGTGTACTATTATATATCTATGATAGTACCACGGTTTTTGTTGATGTATAACGCGTTATAAGTACCTAATGGATATTGTGATATGATTAATTTGGAATTTATTATAGGTACCTATTGGCTATTGTAGGTCAATTTTTTGTTTAGTACTATAGATATGTATATAATATGTCTTATACCTAGACTGACATACCGTCTCCGCTCAGAATCTTTTTTCTTATACAATTATATTATATCGTTGAATTCAAATTTAATCCTTTATACAGTGACCCACTTGTAACCTACTGTACAGCAGAGCGACACCCACTTGCCCACTTTTTTTAATATCTAAGAAGTTAATAAAATTTGCACCAAAATTACATTATATTGATATACAGGGCAATTAACCAAGCATTCTCGCACCTATATTTTAAAATTTTCCTTTAAATTTTAATAATGAATATTTATTCAAATCCTGTTTTTAAATATATTTTTTAAATCAAGATTCAAGGTATATCTCAAATGAGAATTTATCATTTTTACTTTATAATATTATTAATCAGAATGGCTTTTTTGAAAATGTTGATGTATCCATCTAAATTTAAATCGAACGTGTAGTTTCTTAGTTTTTAATATGTCTATGATAATGGGTTAGGAAGATATTGGCGCTATATAATGACTTGTATATTTTATAATAAGTTAGTGAAAAATGTTAACCTATTTGCTACCTATTGTAGGTCAATTTTTTGTTTAATACCATAGATATGTATATAATATGTCTTATACATAGACTGACATACCGTCACCACTCAGAATCGTTTTTCTTATACAATGATATTATATCATTGAATTCAAATTTAATACCATCCATTATACAGTGACCCACTTGTAACCTACTGTACAGCAGAGCGACACCCACTTGCCCACCTTTTTAATATTTCAACTGCTATTATTGCAATATATCAATGGCCTTGTAATACAATTACATTTTTATGCATTTTTACCCTACCCCACAAATAAAATGTTATTGACAATATTATAGAAAATTAAAATAAGAAAAAAAAACTAAAAAATTAAAAACTGACAATGTCTGTAAACAGCTCAAAACGAGTCAAAATATTTTCAAAATTGATTGATTTCACGGTTTTGATGAATTATGTCAACATTTTAAGTTTAAACGCTTATAAAATTTATTGTGACAGTTTATTATCGATATTTATTAAATGGTATTTGAAAAACATATTGAGGAATCTTGTATTAGGTACACTCTCAAGAACTTTGATTTTAAAATTTAAAATTTTTTATTGATTTTTCAAATTTTTTCAAAATGCTCCAAGTTATTTTGAAAAATGTTCTTTATGCTAATATAAGCATATGATAAAAATGTCAAGTATTGCGTACGGATATTTGTCTTTGAATTACACCTATTATAACAAGAAAAAAAAGTAGATTTTGTCAAAAACTGGATTTGCGTTACGATTCTCATTTTTCCTTAAATTTTTTTTGTTATTTCCGATTCTTTTGATGATTACTTTGAATCGAACTAGATTCAATTTTCCACCAGAGAAGATACTAGACAATTGAAACATTTTAACTACCCCTAAACAGTAAACAGTAAAGGTGATAGGTACAAGACGTCAGACACAAAAAAACACATCATTATTGTAAAATCAATACATGCATTCTTTCGCTCAGAATCTATTCTATTAGACAACTTATTAGTTATTATACTAGGTCTTATTACTTATTACTAGTGTCGATGTTGGTGTGCGGATCACGTGGTGCGATAAACATACAAGAGTACCTACCTATACGTTAAGGGGCTGGAGCGTGTTTCATTTTGGGTCGAAAACATTGCTTACGACTTCAATCACTACGCCCCATATAATGTTCTCATATTAATTGAAAGCAGATTTGAATTCGTCACTAAATTATTTATGCATTGACAATTTAAATTCAAATCTGCTTTCAAAATTTAAATCGGAACATCCTACTGAGCGTAGTGATTGAAGTCACTGGCAGTATTTTTTGTAAAAAAATGTTTGTCATTTAAATATTTTATAAGGCAATAATATAATATGGTGACTTGTGCATGCGAGTAGGTAAAATGACAGACGTACATTGACACTGGTCACTATGATGCCCCTATAAAACGTGATCAGTATTAAGAATTACACACAACTAAATGGGTCATCATGCGTTTGGGCGAATTAGATTTTTACCCACATAAAAAAGTAATGAGTTTGGGCGGGTTTCTTATAATTATAATTATAATTGAGTGGGTATAATACAATATAAAAGATAAAATTGTAAGTTTTTAAAGTTGAAGGGGGCTGGAGCGTAATCAATCCTAAGGAGTAAAAACTAGGCATTTTAAATGTTATATTTTCATAGGCGCAATTTCAACATAAAAAGTGAGGGTGCTTAAGCTCTGCATTTCCTGGGTATTTAAATTAAATTATACCTATGAGGCACTTATGACTTTTTTGAGAAAAAATGGTTTTATGACAATTTAACATTGAATAGTTATAGTGCATTAGGTACATTTTATAAAAATTAATACAATAGTAAATTTTAATTTATTAAAAATTTAAAACAAATTATTTATATTTTATTCAAAAAATATGACAAATAAATATTAGTGTACAAGGGGTGTAACAGACTTGACAAAAAAAAAAAATGAAGCTACTTAAATGTGTGACAAAAATTGTTAAAATTATAAAAAAACATTATAAATATTGAGTCAGTAAAGTCTATAAAGTCAGTTATATCTGTACCTACTATATTATATAATTCGGCATACACAATCACACAGACTGTCGGAAACTTGGAACTCCAGTGAACACCAACTGTGGCAACTGACAAGTAATTCGTATATCGTAATTATGTTTTTGTCCGAATTAGATGTGGGCACGGGAATGTTTCTATTAGTAAATACTCGCGATACTATAAATTGTCGTAGAGCTGAGTCGCTGCTGAACGTGATAACACTGATAATAATATAACCGACCACAACGACCGGGCTTAGTAGAAACATTGGAAAATAATAATTTATATTCTAAATAGATTTTAATTCGTTAAAATTACAATTGTCGAGTTCATTGTTTCATTCATTATATACTCTGATACCCTCATGTCTGATGATAAACTGTTTTTGGTTTTTTTTGTTGTAAAGAGAAGTTTTGAAACATAAACACATATTTATTAGATGGTGCTAATTTTAAAATTGGGGGTGCTAATACCCCCTAAGCCCCCCCCCTATTTGCGCCTATGTATATTTTATTTGTTTATCTGGGTCTTGTGAATGTGTTGAAAGTAAATTAACATTATTATATTAAAATTGTTGTACCTATCAATTTGACAGTTTTACTAGGTATCTATCTATTAGTAACGTCAAAATAATATACTGAAATTAATGATTATGAACCGTTGTACAGTGTTTATGCAGTTATTTCCGAAAACTTTGATAACGCTTTAAGCTGCTCCTGCTGTAATATGTAATGGGTTACTGAACGATCGGTAGTATGAATTTTGATAGTGTTATGCTTGTGCATTTTTTCGGACATTTATCTTTATATAAGTAATAGATATGATGATTTTCTTACCGATTAAAAAGTTGAATTGTATTAATGATTAAGTATAGACAGTATCTAGAAATTCGCTAAACTAGACCGGTTCAAAATTATCCCACATTGTCCCGCACCGGGATAATGAACCATGTAAATGATATGGTCCAAACATCCCGGTGCATTATTTTTCACACCGGTTTAGTCTAGCGAATTTCTATTATATGTAGTACCTACCTTACCTAGTTAATTTTTGTCCATACATTTTTAACTTAATGAAGTTATAATTTTATATAGAAGTTAACTTTAACTTCTAACTTACTTATCATAATATTATATCATAATCTTATACTATATTATAGTAACTTAAACGAGTTAAACAAATGTTATAGCTATTGACCCGATTGAGAAAATGGTATAAAAATTCTCTATAATATATATATCACGTTACATAGGTTTACGGTTACACCCACTGTACCCCACGATTTAAGATAGTACTATCTATTAAATCGTGCTGTACCCCCCATTCACTGTTCATGCTATAACCAGCAGCTGCGTTAATTCCCGGGTACCTACCTGTTTACCTGCACTGATACCGTTGAGTTGATTCTCGGGTAATCAAGTGTTTGGAAAATGTATTACTCGTGTCTGTGTCACTGTAATTAGTACTAATTACTAATCAGTATTCATTTGTTGCGTCTTGCGAACATTACGAATAAATTTACCTACTTTCGTCTAAAAGTTAAATTGTATTTTCATATAATCTGTTTATTCAACGTATACTATAGAATCAACATGTCAAATATAGTGCAGTATACACGACAGTCATTCATCCGTTACCCAGAAACTGTCCACGAACAAAATTATGCAACTGGTTTTTGACGATATTCGGTCAAATACACCGAAACCGTTAGATAGTTGCGATTTCAATAGTTTTCCGGTGCACAGAAGGTTCATTTCGTTACCTGACGTGGCCGTGCGGACTAATCTCGCAGCCAAAGCACCAGAGTTTGGATGGAAATCAACGCCCAATATAATACTACCGGTTGTCGACGATCTCCAGGAAAATAAACAGACACCTTCGGAAAACTGCGATTTCCATAGTTTGCCGGTGCACTGCAAGAGATTTATGTCACTGCCCAATATGGTCGTGGGTGCAAATTCTAAAGGCGATGCACCCGAAATTGGATTTCCGTCAGTTACGTCCGTGGAGTTACCAGTTTCCACCGATTCACCGTGTACCGGATCGTCTATAGCCACATTGATGACACCATCTGCTCCTGTAGAAGATAACAGGATCGAGACGTCGTTATCCGTAGTTTCGTCGTCTTTGCCACGGGTACAAAAGGTAGAAGCCGGCATGCGGCTTATGGTAACGGATACGGTACCCGCGGTGGCCGTAGTCATGAATAAGGGACGAAACCGGCGGTAACTGCAAACTCACCTTGACGTTCGGCGCCGTTCACTGTGTAGCCGGACCAAGAAATTCTTCAGGAAAATGTTCTGTTGTGGTGCGATTGACCACACAGACGATTATTATAGATGAGTTTATATGGTTTTGGTTTTTTTGGTTTGGGCACCAGATTTTAGACGTCTCCTCCCCTCCCCCCACCGTTAAAGCGCTCTTACCGAGATCACACCATACTTTTTTGTAGTAATAAGTTTAATTAAACGTCACACCTTTTCACTTTTGTATCCGGCCAGACACCTGTTGTGTTCACCGGACGCCGGATGAACCGTCTGAATTCGTTTACGTCCGCCATATCGAGCGTTTGTACCGAGTTAGGGCAGGTTACTGCTGCCCTCCGCTAGCACATTTTTCACCTATAATGATATGAGTTGAAGTTAGTGTAATCTAATTCTAAACCCGAAGTGTGTAGGTACATAGTGTAAATGTTTCAATGTTTGGAAAATTGGACCAAGCAGAAAATATATTTTTTCCGATGTCGATCATAATATAATAAATATAATAACCAGGAATAAGGAATTCTAAAGTATGTTAAGATCGTTCGAACTATAATAGTATACAATTAAATATTAATATACAATTACAGAAATCAAATCGATATTATATTTTGGTCTAAAATATTTACTCGTCTATAGTGCTTTGAAAGCTGTTGAATGACGAGAGTGTTATATACTTATATCTATGTATCAATAATTTTGAAGTGCTTGTGGTCTGTGAAAAGACATAATATTACCTATGTTTATGTTTGATAGACGAAAATCAACGATTTTTAAATATTGAATCAATGCTCAATCATAACGATTCGTAGGTTTATCGTTTATGATAATTCAGGGTTATTTTAGCTGTGCTTGACTTGTAGTGCTTTGGAAGACGTCAATACTTCTCGTCTGTGTCGATATGAATAATATTATAAAATTGATATTTAATAGTTATTTGAAAAGGGGTTTACTGATAAAATAATCCCCCTGCTATTAGGTACCTATATGGCTATATACGTAGTTTAATATGTATTATCGCAACTTTGAATACGATGTACGACAAGGCCTTGTAAGTTTCCACACCGCCTGTTGGCTTGTTGAACGACAAGATAATATAGTATTATATCGTTCATATTTAAGCACGTGGCGCGTTTTTTTTATTGTGGTATCCCCGGTAGGCCTAATCCACATCGTAAGCGAAAACGAGCGAAAGCCGATCGACTACAATAATAACATTAATTAATATAGATTGGAATTGCAAAAACTGCAGTACTTCACGCGAATAGATACATTAGTTTAAAATATTATGATAAAATCAAATAAATATCCAATGTTTCATTGAATATAGGTTTTAACTTTTTTTAACTTTCACGGAATTCGCCCATTTCCAGCTTACTTGTGTTGAATTTAAGTGCGTTATAGCCTCTGGAAAGACGAAAGAGATACTGCAGGCGTTGGTGGAATTTGTATTTGTCACATGGTATTATATAAGTCCAGGTAGTCAAAACGAGTTAAAATGTTTCGGATTTCGTATATTAGAAACCGGGTAAAAAATGTTGCTCGCGAATTTATGGATTTTGCGTTCAAAACCGAGTAAAATTGTTTGCGGGTTTCGCGTCCGAAACCGGATACAATTGTTAGCGGCTTAGGGCATGGGGTGCACAGGCGGGTTAAGCTGCGCGCGGCTTATGGGTTAAGGGTTTTGCGCTCAAAACCTGGTTAAATTGTTTGTGGGTACGAGTAAAGGGGTATAAAAGCGGGTCAAATTATGGGTTATGGGTTTGGGATTTAAGAATGGGTACAATTTATGGTGGGTTACCCGTTTTTACTCCCTGAATTTTTAACGACTATGTGACGTTACTGGGAATAGTTAATCAAACGTATTTATATTAATTTTAATAACAGTGATTTTAAATTATTTAAAGGATGATTGCTGGATACTTATTTAAATTCAACACAGTCCTAACTCCTAATACTATAACTATAACTATATTATTACTATTATTATTATTATTATTATTTCTCTAATTTTATTTAACATCCATATGATTACTAAAGTCTTATTTCTATGTCACCAATCACTAACACCAACTACCAACAGAATTCTTTATTCATCGACTTCCATTTAAACCTGCGTTCAAGACTTCTCACAATATATATGTATAATATAGTAGTTCAAAGGTAGTGGACAGGGTTGCTTAGCAAAACCAGCGAGTGCAGTGCATGGTGGGTATAAGTGTGTAAATGGGTTTATGTGTTTAATGTTTATGTATTTGTGTGTATTGTGTATAGTGTTACTGTAACACACCAAAAACACTTCATTATAACTCCTTGTGAAAAAAAAAAAAATTTGTTATGATTAAATCTTTAAAAGACGTGATATAATATGGAAATTAAGAAAAATGACATTTTATAATATTGCAAATACCTATGATGACAAATAAGATCAATTGTAATGTTAAATACTTAGTCAACATATTATGTTTAACTATTTCGCAGGACTTAGAAGTATACTTAAATAAATATAACCAAGTAATCAATACAGTATTTATAGTAATTAACAATGTATCAACAATATGTTGACTAAGTATTTAACATTACAATTATTGATCTTATTTGTCATCATAGGTATTTGTAATATTATAATATGTCATTTTAGTTAATTTCTATATTATATCACGTCTTTTAAAGATTTAATCATAACAAATTTTTTTTTTAACTTAGCTTTTTTTTACAATGAGTTATAACGAAGTGTTTTTGGTGTGATATCAGCTATTTTTTTATGAAATAAGTCGAGATTTTATTTGACTGTATATAATAATAATAATCCATATAATAGCATATGCATCGTTGGCCTCCTGTTGTTATAATATCTCTTTTTATATTTTAGTTTTTTTTTCTTGAACTATAACATAAATATGATATTGTTACATATCTAACCCATATTTTGTTATTATGTTTAATAACTGATGTATAATGGGCTTGAGACTTGAGTCATAGATGGACCATGATGGCAAATCACAGAATTAAGAGCATATGATTTGCCACCGACCTTAATTGTTATAAGGGGTAATGAATTAATCACCAGATTGCTTATTTTATTTTATTATTGTTCCGAGTTTTCAGCATAATAATATAATACCGTCGCGCTGGATCACGAATTCACTAAACAATCACAGTTGTTGAGTCGTCAGCAACTAGCAAGTACCTATTAATCTATAATATAATATCTTGCTGGTCGTCACTCGTCTGCTAAAGCCTGAAGGCTGAAACAGTATAATGTAAATGTAAACAGTAAATGGTTGCCGGCGACCGGTATCCTAGGGACCAATTGTCCGTCGTCGTCGTAGTACGTCGCCGCCGCCGCCGCGATGAGAGTAGTGGGAATGGATAAGCGGCGGGTCGGGGGATATTTACGATATTTTGAATTTTCGTTACCCGACCCATCTCTTATCAATCCCCACTGTTCCGTACGCAAAATCGGTCTTAAAAGTACCTACTTGAAGACGTGAAATGTTCATGTATCTATAGTTATTCGTTTATGAATTACAACAAAATAAGGAAATCGATACATGAGAAATCGAGTGAATATCCAATGTTGTAAAAATTTGAATTTCAAACGCTCATAAAAATTTAATTTGACTATCCAGTAGAGATTTTTTTATTGATAAAGGTAGACAAACTTATGAGTAATCTTGAATTACATTTTAAAATCTTAGATTTAAAAAGAAACATTTTTACGAATTTCTAACTCAAAATAATTTGCTATTTTTCGTGATTTTTCCATATTTTGTCAAATTTTGAACTTTAAATGCTTATAAAAAAAAACTGTGACTAAGGATTTTTAATGTTTTTCATCTGCCTTTGAAACAATATACTAGGAGCCTTCTATTAAGTTTTCAATCTTTTTCAACCAACAAATAAAATTTTATTGATATTTTTAAAAAAAACTAAAAAAATGGAAAATGAAAATGTCCGTAAAGAGCTCAAAATAAGTCAAAATATTTGGAAAATGTTATGGTGTATAGAAAATGCTAATATAAACATTCAGTCAAAATTTCATGTACCTACGGTAATTTGTTTTAGAGTTGCACGAAAAACCAAAACCGAATTTCTCGAAAACAGATTTTCCGTAAAAATTCCCGTTTTTCCTTAATTTTTATGTTGTTTTTCCTGGTGCTTGTGAAAACAATTGGGAAATTTAAATTTTGACCTCCCCAATGTACCAACGATATTCACTTTCGAATCGAACAAGATACTGAAGTTGATAATCGAAGCATTATTTCGACTACTTAGACACAAACACATACTACACAGATACAAAAATAAAAAAATAAATATAAAAACACACATCATTGTAAAATCAATACATTCATCGTTTCACTCAGAATCTAATAATTAGTGAAATCGGTCCAGCCGTTCACGCGTGATGCCGCGTCCAAAGGAATATATATTTAATTATATGTAGATAGATACATTAAGTATAATATATTAATATAGATGGATTGTTAAATTTTACTTTTCGGAACAATTATTCATATCTATTCTCCAATAAAACACACACAAAAGAAAAGAAGGTCAGGTTTCAGGTAGCTGGAAACCCGCAGGCCGCCGTGCCACACAATATGTATAATAATATATATAGGTATACAATTTATACGTTTATTTAAGAATAACTAATTATTTATTAACTTTATCGGACCAAATGTATGCCTAAAACCTTCTCTGTGATGTCCTCTTTAATTTAAAAAAAACTGAACGACGATTGAATAAGTAGTTTCGGAGTTTATCCCGAACATACAAACAAAGGCTATCATTTTATATATTAGAAAGATAGGTAATAGCAGAATAAAAATCCCCTGAAAAAAATCCCAGACCCTAGGAAAAATAACCCCCAGACTAAAATATTACTGACAACAAATTTACTATAATTATTACTAACAAATTAGTGTAATTATTACATTATTAATGTTTCATTATAATATATTATTATATTTACATAATACAGGTTTTCTTTCATTAAAAAAATAATACATACTAAATAATATTCAAAAATTAACAATAATATTGTTTTGTTTCATATCACGATGTGTTATATTTGATGTATTAATCATTCGAAATATTTTTATTCTATAATCTTTTAAATCAGGGATCGGCAACTGGCGGACCGCGGTCCGGTTCCGGACCGTGGAAGGCAAAACTATGGACCCTGTCAACACATTGTACTTTATTATGTTATTTTCTGTAATAGACAATAGTATTACTATTATTATTAATATAGACATTTATTTAATTTAATTTATCAACTCAGAGCAGTACGCTACAAGAGCCGCGCCGGTCGCAATCTATTCGATTTTCAAAACCCTAGATCGTAATAAAGTGGATTAAACATTAGCGTGCATACTGTCTTTAAATATATTTAAAAGATTTTTTCCGGATTGATTTATTAATCGTTTATTTTATTCAACTTTTAAATTTTGTATCTACCTATATTAAGTAAAACTTGTAAAATCTACTTCTAATAATAATAATTATTACTTACATATTATCGTTAAAATATTATTAGGAAACATAATATTTTATTTCGTGGATATATTATAAAAGTATTAAGCAATAAATATTCTTTTTAATGTTTTGAAAACTTATAATATAAATATTAAAAAATAAGGTATAATTAAATTCTTGAGTAATAAATAATTGATTTATTTGTATGATTTTTTTAAGTGAACATGCATCCTCCCTCACGGGTTACCTTTTCATGTAATATCAGGGGGGGCTACAACCCCCCCAGAATTTCAGCCCTAGTTGCGACATTGCCCCGAACAGTGGGAATGTTTTGTAAAAAATTTATACCTATCTAAATAATATTATAAATTGTGGCAATGCTACCGTAATAATGTATAATATGTAAATTAACTTGAATAAAATTGTGTGTTATGTTATATAAAATTTAGTTTTAATTTGATGATATTATTAATAAATATGTCAACACGCTATTGTGTAAAATTAATTAATGCGGCTGGTGGAAATTAATAATTATATGTATTTTGTTCAGGTAGGTATATGTATACTTACGGTTTTTTTTAATTTGTGTAAAATCTCACGAGAAACTTTGGATTAAATTATCAAGTTTTCTGACTTAAGAAAAAAAATTTATCAACAGGGTACTTACATCGAAAAAAACCAAAAACACTGCTATTTCATGGAAAAATAGATATGTGTAATATTGATCTCCGTGAATTTGCATTTCTCTTAATTGCTTAATAATAATTAATAATTATTAAATTAATATTTTTATCTAGTTTGTTCTATTTTAGAATATGATTTTTTCATTTAAATTCTCGTTAATTAACTATCTTGCTCAGTGGTATTCATTCTGCTTGTATTGTTATTAATATTATGTAAGTAGATACATTCTATAAATATCTTAGCTAATAAATATATTATGTTGTAAAAAGTTAAAAGTCCAAATACTGACGAAATTTATCAAATTGAAAATGTACAAGTTATTTAGTAGTAAAAAATGTATAACAATGTAGTAGTTAATTCTGTAACCAAAAATCTGAAAAATATAAAAATAGGTTTTTATTTTAAGTTCAAATTTGGACGAAATTACATAAACTAAATAATCAAGAATAACGATTTTAGTTATTTTATTGTAATTTAAAAATATTATTCGTGGTCAACATAACCTAGGTGTTATTAATATTTATTATTAAATGTTTTTAAAATGTGATTTAAATATCTGAACAATGTAGCTACTTAATTAAAAAATAATATAATTTTTATTAATTTTACCTTTTAAAACAGCTAGTTATTTAAAAAAAAAATTATTTGGATATTTTGTCATATAGGTACCTACATTGGTTATTTTATTCCTGGATATCTGTTGGATATTTGACTTGAATATTTTATTCTAGATTCTTCATACTTAATCTTAAATAACCTATACATAACCAATGTGTCAATAAAACAATGCAATCGAAAAGAAAATTATTCAAATGTTAAAAGTCCTTTCACCAATACTAAAAATAGAAAACAATTTTTAAACGTTGATTATTCAAACTTTAAATCAGAAATCTTATGATGTAGAGTAACAGTCAGACATTATAAAAAATTTAGATCAATTTTCTGAAATATTATTGCATTACTATTGGCTGATTTGTAGGGTGGGACAAAAGTGCATACAATTGAGCATAAATTGTTACCGTTCACCCATGCAACGTCGAAGTGGTGAATCGTACATGTGCGTGCGGGAGTGCTTCGCTATTTATTTTACACTCAGTGACATTCACACACACTAGTCTCTAATTCTCACTCACTACTCAGACATTAACAATTTGAAAATTACCTATTTTAAACTCCTTAAAAACTGTCTGCCACCGATCCTTTTAACAGGGAAATCTAACAGGGAATCTACACACTTTGAACTATAATAGTTTTAAGACTATAATGGATCCTACAAAAAATATTGAATACCATGTGGTAGGTAGGTACTTATTTAAAATAATTGCAAACAATTGTAATTAAATTACAAATTCTTAATTGAAATTACTAGAAAATAAAATGAAATATTCGGTGCAGTATCTACTTCCTAAAAGCTTATTGCTTAATATAAGACGTGTTAACATACTATAGATAGGTATACAAAAGCGCAAATAGGGGGGAGGCTTTAAGGGCTAACGTTTATTGTGTTAAATTAATTCAATATCAGCAGCGCCGGCTACTGCCGCTAAATTGTAACGCGTGCATGAAGAACTGCAGGCCCTCACAGCTGGTCAATTTCCTAGTTAGATAGCGCTGCCATATACGATGTACAATTCGTAAACATAAAAACGACTACTATATTATAATCTTATGTCGAAGCTCTTACTACATCCAACTGCTCCCCATGGAAGGAAACCAATCCTGAATCCTACTTCAGTTATTCAATTAAACCAATCCCCCCTCCTCAATTCTTGGGCTATAAGTTGAAGCAGCCATAAGTACTGTAGCTGGTCTTGGGAGAGATATCGAAAATTAAGAGGGCTGGAGCGTAATCAATTCTAATAAGGAGTAAAAACTATAGGCATTTTATATTTCTGTATTCTGGGTCTTATGAATGTGTTGAAATTAAATGAACATTAGCATCTGTAATTGTAGTACTGATCACTTTTTATAGGGGCATCATTGTGATCCGTATGTACGTCTGTCATTTTACCTACGCGCATGCACAAGTCTCTATATTATATTGCTTTATAAAAATAACAAACATTTTTTTTAAAAATATACTGCCACTCACTACGCTCAGTAGAATGTTCCGATTTAAAGTCTCCTCTAAATTTACAATGATTTAACTGTCGTACATTTTTCATATTATATATCATTGTTTTTAAATTTAAATTATGAATATGATATATTTTTACTCTTTTTGTTAGTAAATTTCTAAGTAAAATAAAATAAAAATCAGAAAAATTAAATTATCGAAGAATAGATAATTTAGTGACGAATTCAAATCTGCTTTAAAAATTAATAGCGGAACATTATATTGAGCATAGTGATGGAAGCCGTGAGCTATGTTTCGACCGAAAATAAATCACGCTCCAGCCCCCTCAAGTATATTACCTTACCTAGTTAATTTTTATCCATACATTTTTAACTTAATGAAGTTTTAAATATACCTATACAGAAGTTCAAATTTAACTTAACTTACTTATCATATAGTAACTTAAACGAGGTAAACAAATTGTATAACTATTGATAGCTATATTTTCGACCGAAAATGAATCACGCTCCAGCCCCCTTAAATGAAAAAAATACTCACGGTACGGGATTTGAACCTGAAATATATAATGTTCTAAATAAATGTTTTAAAAAATCGTCAAAAATAATAATATTATACAAGTAGATTATTTTGTACCAGCTCTGGGACCATAATGTAACATCAGCCCAATATGCAATTGCACAGTAGCACGGCACAGGCAGCCTCTCTGGCCTCTGCCTATGTATGTATATATTAACCTACTAACCTATATGTACATGGTGTCATATAGCTCATATACAACAGTAGTACCTATATTATATTATTGAATGATTAACGAAATATGTTTCTCAGACTACACCATACTATAATGACGGTCATATTATAGGAATATTGGATGCCCATTTTTTGGATGTCCACAGATTGTTTATTCTAAATAAAAAAATGTAGCTCTACCTACACAGTAGCAAAAAACCAATTGGCACCTTGTCACGCAATTGTTTCTTATACTAGGTAAGATGTTTATTGATTTTTTCTCCTTATCTAGAAAATAGTATACAAATGATGGCCACAGTTCAACACCAAAAATAATACTACCTATATGACGTAGCCTTGTAGGCACATGTATAATACCGTAGGATACAATAACAGATTATTATAAGAAAATAGTGCCTTTTATTCCCGTCATTACCACGTGGGGGTGACTGGTCATATAAATTTTAAGCCATATTTTGAAACTCTTCAGTCTTCACATAATTTTATTTTTTTTCTTAATATTTCCTATCTATATACAATATCTTCGTTAGAAAAAAACACCCCTCGGTTGAAATGTACATTTGTATTCTTCGGGGCAATTCGTTTCGGTGTTTTTCGAGGACCAACTATACAACAAAACACGGGGTATGAAAAGGTATAATATAATTTATGGTGGTATACGGTGTGTAGTTATACCGTGTAAGAGGGTCGGGGCGCAAAACCGGTGTGTCAGATCACATCAGTATATATTATATATTATTATATTTTATTATATACAGACAGGGGACGAAGAGCAATATAATGAAGTATAAATTTCCGCCAGGACTGGTATCGACCTTCACCCAATAGATATTTTTATCCCTTTATCTTGGCCTCCTGCGGTTATTGTCTCTATATAGACGGCATATAACAGGTCGTGGCGTCGTGCAGGCGGGTATCATCGTTGCACCGTTGTTTGATTTTCACATATTAAAGTTATATTATCGTACCCATATTATACATATAGACTGTAATACACAAATACCCTAATCTTTTCGTTTATACATTTTACAAATACCTACATTTATTTTGGGATCAGGCGACCAATAGCTCGTAAAAGTCTCTCTGTGACCTATACCTACAATGCACCACGACGACGACGTTGGTGGTCGGTGGTCAGTCACGACTGTACTTTCCCTAAGGACTTGTTTACTTCCATCTGGCCTATTCAAGTTAGGTAGTCTATGCAGTGTGCGTTTCCAGAAATTAATATCCACTGTACTGGAGTCCTGAAACTGAGAAAATGTGTTATATACTTATATATAAAATTGCACTCGAGTGAGATAAACCGTCATGCTACAATCAATTTCAAAATATCACTAAACCGAACAAATAAGTTGAAATAACCATTCGAATGAACACGACATAAATTCGGAATTTGTTTTAATCGATTTAAATTTTAAACTGACATTAAAATATTGCGATTTCAACCTCAGACCTATATAATTATAGACGTACCTAAGAGGAGTTAGTGGCAACTGACTAATGAATATAGACATAATAGTAGGTACCTACAAACGATGTACTTTATACATGGGCAATAATAATGTTATGGAATTATTATTGCTATAGTCTCGAGAACTTTTTAATAATAATATAATATATTATAAGGTACGTACATAATATATTTCATATATCTACATAAAATGTATATGAATTTTTAAAATATTTAAAAAATGTAATTACATTTCTTATACAATATTCATATAATTTTATATTTGATTACAAATCCGTATACTTACTTACAGTTTACAATTAATATTTAAGTTCCATATAAAAATTTAAAATAATGGTCAATATAAAAGAAAGTTCAAAAATATATATGAAAAAGGGTACTCTGCTGTACATTGGGTTACAAGTGGGTCACTGTATGATGGATTGTATTAAATTTGAATTCAATGATATACAGCAGTCGCCGCTTATTGGACTCACTTTGGGACCCGACAATTTGAGTCGATTAACCGAATGAGTCAATAAGGCGAATGACTCAAAAAAATTTTAAAAACCTAAAAACTTAAAAATATGTGTTGAGATTCAAGGTATGTATATGTATAAAAATAAAAATCTAGCTATACGCAAATAAAAATAAAATTAAATTAAAATATATTAGTCTTTGATAAAAAATTAAAAATATGTATTGAGATTCAAGGTGTGTATGTATAAAAATAAAAATCTATCTATACGCATTTAAAAAAATGACCCTATTAACCGGTGTCTGAGTCGAATAGACGAATTTTTTTGCTGTGTGTCAGTATAATATGTGAGAATCGGGACCAGCCGTTTTGAGTCTAATAGGCGAATGAGTCAATTAACCGTGAGTCAAATAAGCGGCGACCACTGTATTATCATTGTATAAGTAAAACGATTCTGAGCGGAGACGGTATGTCAGTTCTAGGTATAAGACATATTATATACTTATCTATGGTATTAAAAAAATATTTACCTATAAAAGGTACCTATAATAAATTCCAAATTAATCATATCACAATATCCATTATAAGTACTTATAACGCGTTATATATCAATAACAAACCGTGATACTATCATAGATAATATTATATAGTAGTATACTGTAGAAGTTTCAAGAACCCACGAATAATATTATA
This sequence comes from Macrosiphum euphorbiae, assembly GCA_949089665.1. Classification (NCBI taxonomy): domain Eukaryota; kingdom Metazoa; phylum Arthropoda; class Insecta; order Hemiptera; family Aphididae; genus Macrosiphum; species Macrosiphum euphorbiae. The sequence continues at coordinate 95,821,853 of CARXXK010000001.1, read as the reverse complement.
CAATCACAACAAAATAACTAAAATAGTTATAAACAGTGCTTGTGTATTTTTTTAGATTTTTTGATAACAGAATTAACTACTTATATGGAATCTTGTTTTAAATTGTCAATCCTTAGATATAAAAGTTGAACATTTTATGATTTATTAATTACAATGATTGATAATTTTCGAGATTTTGATAAATTTTGTCAAAATTAAAACTTTAAATGCTTATAAAAAAAATTGTGCCTATATATTTCAAATATTTTTCAACTGATATTGTAACAATAAATCAAGAGTCTTGTATTAAATTTTTACACTTTTTGGCCCAACAGGTATAACTTTATTGATATTCACAGAAAAAAAAACTAAACAAATTTAAATATGAAATTGTCAGTAAACAGCTCAAAAAAAGTCAAAATATTTTGAAAATGTTATCAAGTATAAGAATTGATAAAATAAACATTCAGTGAAATTTTCATGTATCTACAGTTATTCGTTATTGAATTACAACAAAATAAGGAAATCGCTACCTGAGAAATCGAGTGAATATCCAATGTTGTAAACATTTGAATTTCAAACGCTCATAAAATTTAATTTGACTTTCCAGTAGAGATTTTTTTATTGATAAAGGTAGATAAACTTATGAGTAATCTTGTATTACATTTTCAAATCTTAGATTTAGGAGTTTTACGAATTCTTAACTCAAAACAATTTGCTCATTTTCGTGATTTTTCTATATTTTGTTAATTGTTGAACTTTAAAAAGTTTAAATGCTTATAAAAAAAAACTGTGACTAAAGATTTTTAATATTTTCCATCTGCCTTTGAAACAATATACTAGGAGCCTAAAAATTCCCGTTTTTCCCATCACTTGTGAAAACTATTGGGAGTTTTAAAATTTGACCTCTAAAAAAAATCAAAAAACACATCTTTATAAATCAATATATTCACCGTTCCACTCAGAATCAAAAATATAAACCATTTGGCTATTATAAATATTATAAATAATTTTTAGATAAATAATCAATACAAATATGATTTTAGTTTTGTGTTATATTTTAAAAATATTATTCGTGGGTACTTCAAACTTCTAAAGCATATTATTAATATAAATATGATAATAAACAAATAATGATAATTCAAAATAAACGGCAACCGTATTAATAAATTTTTTTTTTTTATTAATTATCCCGCGGCAACTTAGGCCATTGGGAGGGGGGTTGGTACTGTAGGTTTTTTTAACGGTAGGTAAGTGTTACACGTGGGTGTATTTTTGACAGAATTTCGAATGGGGCACCCGTAGGTTTCTGCCATGCCCTGGAGTGGGGGATGGCGGCACGTGTTTTCCGGACACCATGACTTGCCTGGAGAAAAATGCCGCCCAGTGGTCGAGAATCGAACCCGCGACTGCCAGCGCCGCAGCCGACGCGTTAGACCGCTCGGCCATCTCGTCTCCCATTTAATAAATTGTTATTATTAAATAACATTATAACCCAACCCATGACTAAACCAACAAAATAATTGCATTTCTTAAACAAATTGACATGTACAACTTAATTTAAGGAGCTAGTATATTGTAAATTTTTATGTAACAAAAAAAACTAATTTAAGAAACTATTGTATTATTTATGTGTGATTAAATGCCTAATTTTTTGTTGCAAACTAATAACCTTAGCAGTTGACCACGAATAAAAGAAAAAAAATAACAATATAAACATTATAATATAAAATATCCTATGCCGATAAACCGTCTCTGCTTAGAATTGTTTTTCGTGTACCGTGTATATTACCTATAGTCCAGGGGTCTCCAACCTACGGCCCTCGGGCCGGATACCAAGGGTTTTGCACCAGCCCACCAAGCTAATTAATGTTTTGAAAATAATATAATATTTAATATATTATTCTCATTTAGTTTTTATAGTTTTTAATTTGTTGAATTAATTAAATAAAATGAATTTTGATGTTATTTATAACATTGTATAATAGTCATACATAAAAATGTTGGCCTGCGTTTCCAAAGCGTATATCAAATTTGGCCCACCGTAAAAAAAGGTTGGAGGCCCCTGACCTATACCATTGAATTCAAATTTAACATTATCCATTACAGTCACCCTCCTGTAACCTACTGTACAGCAGAGGGAT